>CAWUFW010017987.1:0-239997 GCA_963921515.1 Calotriton arnoldi
TGGATGGCCTTCCAGGGGTGGCATAATACATGCTGCAGCCCCTGGCAGGCCTCTGAGGTACCTATGCCCTTGGTACATAGTATACCATATACTAGGGACTTATAAGGGCACTCCAGATTCCAATCAGTGATGTGCCTAAGGCACATGGAAACCATTTTAGAGAGGAAGCAGCTAGGCTGGGGTTCTGATTAGCAGGGCCCCAGCCAGACTAATGTCGAAAAACAGTGAAGCATCAGCAAAAAGTGGGGGTACCCATGTGAAGCAGATCCTACTCTCCTACAATTATAAAAACTGATTGTGGATTCGCTATACCTCTAACCTATAATAGTATGCAACTACTCAGCCCCAAACCTCCCTGCATTTCGAAAAGCTTTACAACCCGCGTCCAGCAGCATCACCCCCGAGGAGTAGAGCCACTGACTCAGCTACCCAAATCAGCGCCTCCATTTCCAAGAGCAGGGACTCTGCCTTGACACTGGAAGCTCAATCTATTTATTGATTATAAACTATGATGCAGGCCCAATTCAACTTCCCACCTATATGCGACTGGGACTACTCAACCCCCTGCATTACAATCTACTGCAGAATCATCTCATAGCACAATCTCATACAAAGAGCGGAGTCACTGACTCAGCAACCCAAATCAGGCACTCAATCTCCAAGAAGAGCGGCCATTGTGAGTTGATTCTGCCTAAATCCTAGACGCTAATACAAGCCACTATTTATAGATTATAAAAACTGATCGTGGATTCGCTCTACCTCTAACCTATAATAGTATGCAACTTCTCAGCCCAAAACCTACCTGCATTTCGAAACACTTCCCAAACTGCTTCCAGCAGCATCACAGCTCAGGAGTAGAGCCACTGACTCAGCTACCCAAATCAGCGCCTCAATTTCCAAGAGCAGCGACTCTGCCTTGACACTGGAAGCTCAATCTATTTATTGGTTATAAACTATGATCCAGGACCAATTCAAATTCCCACCTATATGCGACTGGGACTACTCAACCCCTTGCATTACAATCCACTGCAGAATCATCTCATAGCACAATCTCATACAAAGAGCGGAGTCGCTGACTCAGCAACCCAAATCAGGCACTCAATCTCCAAGAAGAGCAGCCATTGTGAGTTGATTCTGCCTAAATCCTAGACGCTAATAGAAGCCACTACTTATAGATTATAAAAACTGATCGTGGATTGGCCATACCTCTAACCTATAATAGTATGCGACTACTCAGCCCCAAACCTCCCTGCATTTTGAAATACTTCACAACCCGCTTCCAGCAGCATCACACCCGAGGAGTAGAGCCACTGACTCAGCTACCCAAATCAGCGCCTCCATTTCCAAGAGCAGCGACTCTGCCTTGACACTATAAGCTCAATCTGTTTATTGATTATAAACTATGATCCAGGCCCAATTCAACTTCCCACCTATATGCAACTGGGACTACTCAAACCCCTGCATTACAATCCACTGCAGAATGATCTCATAGCACAATCTCATACAAAGAGCGGAGTCACTGACTCAGCAACCCAAATCAGGCACTCAATCTCCAAGAAGAGCGGCCATTGTGAGTTGATTCTGCCTAATCCTAGACGCTAACACAAGCCACTACTTATAGATTATAAAAACTGATCCTGGATTCGCTATACTTCTAACCTATAATAGTATGCGACTACTCAGCCCCAAACCTCTCTGCATTTCGAAACACTTCACAACCCACTTCCAGCAGCATCACACCCAAGGAGTAGAGGCACTGACTCAGCTACCCAAATCAGCACCTCCATTTCCAAGAGCAGGGACTCTGCCTTGACACTGGAAGCTCAATCTATTTATTGATTATAAACTATGATCCAGGCCGAATTCAACTTCCCACCTATATGCGACTGGGACTACTCAACCCCCTGCATTACAATCCACTGCATAATCATCTCATAGCACAATCTCATACAAAGAGCGGAGTCGCTGACTCAGCAACCCAAATCAGGCACTCAATCTCCAAGAAGAGTGGCCATTGTGAGTTGATTCTGCCTAAATCCTTGACGCTAACACAAGCCACTATTTATAGATTATAATAACTAATCTTGGATTAGCTATACCTCTAACCTATAATAGTATGAGACTACTCAGCCACAAACCTCCCTGCATTTCAAAACACTTCACAACCCGCTTCCAGCAGCATCACACCCGAAGAGTAAAGCCACTGACTCAGCTACCCAAATCAGCACCTCCATTTCCAAGAGCAGGGACTCTGCCTTGACACTGGAAGCTCAATCTATTTATTGATTATAAACTATGATCCAGGCCCAATTCAACTTCCCACCTACATGCGACTGGGACTGCTCAACCCCCTGCATTACAATCCACTGCAGAATTATCTCATAGCACAATCTCATACAAAGAGCGGAGTCGCTGACTCAGCAACCCAAATCAGGCACTCAATCTCCAAGAAGAGCGGCCATTGTGAGTTGATTCTGCCTAAATCTTAGACGCTAATACAAGCCACTATTTATAGATTATAAAAACTGATCGTGGATTCGCTATACCTCTAACCTATAATAGTATTCAACAACTCAGCCCCAAACCTCCCTGCATTTCAAAACACTTCACAACCCGCTTCCAGCAGCATCACACCCAAGGAGTAGAGGCACTGACTCAGCTACCCAAATCAGCGCCTCCATTTCCAAGAGCAGCGACTCTGCCTTGACACTGAGAGCTCAATCTATTTATTGATTATAAACTATGATCCAGGCCGAATTCAACTTCCCACCTATATGCGACTGGGACTACTCAACCCCCTGCATTACAATCTACTGCAGAATCATCTCATAGCACAATCTCATACAAAGAGCGGAGTCACTGACTCAGCAACCCAAATCAGGCACTCTATCTCCAAGAAGAGCGGCCATTGTGAGTTGATTCTGTCTAAATCCTAGACGCTAATACAAGCCATTATTTATAGATTATAAAAACTGATCGTGGATTCGCTATACCTCTAACCTATAATAGTATTCGACTACTCAGCCCCAAACCTCCCTGCATTTCAAAACACTTCACAACCCGCTTCCAGCAGCATCACACACGAGGAGTAGAGCCACTGACTCAGCTACACAAATCAGCACCTCCATTTCCAAGAGCAGGGACTCTGCCTTGACACTGGAAGCTCAATCTACTTATTGATTATAAACTATGATCCAGGCCCAATTCAACTTCCCACCTACATGCGACTGGGACTACTCAACCCCCTGCATTACAATCCACTGCAGAATCATCTCATAGCACAATCTCATACAAAGAGCGGAGTCGCTGACTCAGCAACCCAAATCAGGCACTCAATCTCCAAGAAGAGCGGCCATTGTGAGTTGATTCTGCCTAATCCTAGACGCTAAAACAAGCCACTACTTATAGATTATAAAAACTGATCCTGGATTTGCTATACTTCTAACCTATAATAGTATGCGACTACTCAGCCCCAAACCTCTCTGCATTTCGAAACACTTCACAACCCACTTCCAGCAGCATCACACCCAAGGAGTAGAGGCACTGACTCAGCTACCCAAATCAGCACCTCCATTTCCAAGAGCAGGGACTCTGCCTTGACACTGGAAGCTCAATCTATTTATTGATTATAAACTATGATCCAGGCCGAATTCAACTTCCCACCTATATGCGACTGGGACTACTCAACCCCCTGCATTACAATCCACTGCATAATCATCTCATAGCACAATCTCATACAAAGAGCGGAGTCGCTGACTCAGCAACCCAAATCAGGCACTCAATCTCCAAGAAGAGTGGCCATTGTGAGTTGATTCTGCCTAAATACTTGACGCTAACACAAGCCACTATTTATAGATTATAATAACTAATCTTGGATTAGCTATACCTCTAACCTATAATAGTATGAGACTACTCAGCCACAAACCTCCCTGCATTTCAAAACACTTCACAACCCGCTTCCAGCAGCATCACACCCGAAGAGTAAAGCCACTGACTCAGCTACCCAAATCAGCACCTCCATTTCCAAGAGCAGGGACTCTGCCTTGACACTGGAAGCTCAATCTATTTATTGATTATAAACTATGATCCAGGCCCAATTCAACTTCCCACCTACATGCGACTGGGACTGCTCAACCCCCTGCATTACAATCCACTGCAGAATTATCTCATAGCACAATCTCATACAAAGAGCGGAGTCGCTGACTCAGCAACCCAAATCAGGCACTCAATCTCCAAGAAGAGCGGCCATTGTGAGTTGATTCTGCCTAAATCTTAGACGCTAATACAAGCCACTATTTATAGATTATAAAAACTGATCGTGGATTCGCTATACCTCTAACCTATAATAGTATTCAACAACTCAGCCCCAAACCTCCCTGCATTTCAAAACACTTCACAACCCGCTTCCAGCAGCATCACACCCAAGGAGTAGAGGCACTGACTCAGCTACCCAAATCAGCGCCTCCATTTCCAAGAGCAGCGACTCTGCCTTGACACTGAGAGCTCAATCTATTTATTGATTATAAACTATGATCCAGGCCGAATTCAACTTCCCACCTATATGCGACTGGGACTACTCAACCCCCTGCATTACAATCTACTGCAGAATCATCTCATAGCACAATCTCATACAAAGAGCGGAGTCACTGACTCAGCAACCCAAATCAGGCACTCTATCTCCAAGAAGAGCGGCCATTGTGAGTTGATTCTGTCTAAATCCTAGACGCTAATACAAGCCATTATTTATAGATTATAAAAACTGATCGTGGATTCGCTATACCTCTAACCTATAATAGTATTCGACTACTCAGCCCCAAACCTCCCTGCATTTCAAAACACTTCACAACCCGCTTCCAGCAGCATCACACACGAGGAGTAGAGCCACTGACTCAGCTACACAAATCAGCACCTCCATTTCCAAGAGCAGGGACTCTGCCTTGACACTGGAAGCTCAATCTACTTATTGATTATAAACTATGATCCAGGCCCAATTCAACTTCCCACCTACATGCGACTGGGACTACTCAACCCCCTGCATTACAATCCACTGCAGAATCATCTCATAGCACAATCTCATACAAAGAGCGGAGTCGCTGACTCAGCAACCCAAATCAGGCACTCAATCTCCAAGAAGAGCGGCCATTGTGAGTTGATTCTGCCTAAATCCTAGACGCTAACACAAGCCACTACTTATAGATTATAAAAACTGATCCTGGATTTGCTATACTTCTAACCTATAATAGTATGCGACTACTCAGCCCCAAACCTCTCTGCATTTCGAAACACTTCACAACCCACTTCCAGCAGCATCACACCCAAGGAGTAGAGGCACTGACTCAGCTACCCAAATCAGCGCCTCCATTTCCAAGAGCAGGGACTCTGCCTTGACACTGGAAGCTCAATCTATTTATTGATTATAAACTATGATCCAGGCCCAATTCAACTTCCCACCTACATGCGACTGGGACTACTCAACCCCCTGCATTACAATCTACTGCAGAATCATCTCATAGCACAATCTCATACAAAGAGCGGAGTCACTAACTCAGCAACCCAAATCAGGCACTCTATCTCCAAGAAGAGCGGCCATTGTGAGTTGATTCTGCCTAAATCTTAGACGCTAATACAAGCCACTATTTATAGATTATAAAAACTGATCGTGGATTCGCTATACCTCTAACCTATAATAGTATTCGACTACTCAGCCCCAAACCTCCCTGCATTTCAAAAAACTTCACAACCCGCTTCCAGCAGCATCACACCCGAGGAGTAGAGCAACTGACTCAGCTACCCAAATCAGCACCTCCATTTCCAAGAGCAGGGACTCTGCCTTGACACTGGAAGCTCAATCTATTTATTGATTATAAACTATGATCCAGGCCCAATTCAACTTCCCACCTACATGCGACTGGGACTACTCAACCCCCTGCATTACAATCCACTGCAGAATCATCTCATAGCACAATCTCATACAAAGAGCGGAGTCGCTGACTCAGCAACCCAAATCAGGTGCTCTATCTCCAAGAAGAGTGGCCATTGTGAGTTGATTCTGCCTAAATCCCAGACGCTAATATAAGCCTCTATTTATAGATTATAAAAACTGATTGTGGATTCGCTATACCTCTAACCTATAATAGTATGCAACTTCTCAGCCCAAAACCTACCTGCATTTCGAAACACTTCCCAAACTGCTTCCAGCAGCATCACAGCTCAGGAGTAGAGCCACTGACTCAGCTACCCAAATCAGCGCCTCAATTTCCAAGAGCAGCGACTCTGCCTCGACACTGGAAGCTCAATCTATTTATTGGTTATAAACTATGATCCAGGACCAATTCAAATTCCCACCTATATGCGACTGGGACTACTCAACCCCTTGCATTACAATCCACTGCAGAATCATCTCATAGCACAATCTCATACAAAGAGCGGAGTCGCTGACTCAGCAACCCAAATCAGGCACTCAATCTCCAAGAAGAGCAGCCATTGTGAGTTGATTCTGCCTAAATCCTAGACGCTAATAGAAGCCACTACTTATAGATTATAAAAACTGATCGTGGATTGGCCATACCTCTAACCTATAATAGTATGCGACTACTCAGCCGCAAACCTCCCTGCATTTTGAAATACTTCACAACCCGCTTCCAGCAGCATCACACCCGAGGAGTAGAGCCACTGACTCAGCTACCCAAATCAGCGCCTCCATTTCCAAGAGCAGCGACTCTGCCTTGACACTATAAGCTCAATCTGTTTATTGATTATAAACTATGATCCAGGCCCAATTCAACTTCCCACCTATATGCAACTGGAACTACTCAAACCCCTGCATTACAATCCACTGCAGAATGATCTCATAGCACAATCTCATACAAAGAGCGGAGTCACTGACTCAGCAACCCAAATCAGGCACTCAATCTCCAAGAAGAGCGGCCATTGTGAGTTGATTCTGCCTAATCCTAGACGCTAACACAAGCCACTACTTATAGATTATAAAAACTGATCCTGGATTCGCTATACTTCTAACCTATAATAGTATGCGACTACTCAGCCTCAAACCTCTCTGCATTTCGAAACACTTCACAACCCACTTCCAGCAGCATCACACCCAAGGAGTAGAGGCACTGACTCAGCTACCCAAATCAGCACCTCCATTTCCAAGAGCAGGGACTCTGCCTTGACACTGGAAGCTCAATCTATTTATTGATTATAAACTATGATCCAGGCCCAATTCAACTTCCCACCTATATGCGACTGGGACTGCTCAACCCCCTGCATTACAATCCACTGCAGAATTATCTCATAGCACAATCTCATACAAAGAGCGGAGTCGCTGACTCAGGAACCCAAATCAGGCACTCAATCTCCAAGAAGAGCGGCCATTGTGAGTTGATTCTGCCTAAATCTTAGACGCTAATACAAGCCACTATTTATAGATTATAAAAACTGATCGTGGATTCGCTATACCTCTAACCTATAATAGTATTCGACTACTCAGCCCCAAACCTCCCTGCATTTGAAAACACTTCACAACCCGCTTCCAGCAGCATCACACACGAGGAGTAGAGCCACTGACTCAGCTACCCAAATCAGCACCTCCATTTCCAAGAGCAGGGACTCTGCCTTGACACTGGAAGCTCAATCTACTTATTGATTATAAACTATGATCCAGGCCCAATTCAACTTCCCACCTACATGCGACTGGGACTACTCAACCCCCTGCATTACAATCCACTGCAGAATCATCTCATAGCACAATCTCATACAAAGAGCGGAGTCGCTGACTCAGCAACCCAAATCAGGCACTCAATCTCCAAGAAGAGCGGCCATTGTGAGTTGATTCTGCCTAAATCCTAGACGCTAATACAAGCCACTATTTATAGATTATAAAAACTGATCGTGGATTAGCTATACCTCTAACCTATAATAGTATTCGACTAGTCAGCCCCAAACCTCCCTGCATTTCAAAACACTTCACAACCCGCTTCCAGCAGCATCACACCCGAGGAGTAGAGCCACTGACTCAGCTACCCAAATCAGCACCTCCATTTCCAAGAGCAGGGACTCTGCCTTGACACTGGGAGCTCAATCTATTTATTGATTATAAACTATGATCCAGGCCCAATTCAACTTCCCACCTACATGCGACTGGAACTACTCAACCCCCTGAATTACAATCCACTGCAGAATCATCTCATAGCACAATCTCATACAAAGAGCAGAGTCGCTGACTCAGCAACCCAAATCAGGCACTGTATCTCCAAGAAGGGCGGCCATTGTGAGTTGATTCTGCCTAAATCCTAGACGCTAATACAAACCACTATTTATCGATTATAAGAACTGATCATGGATTCGCTATACCTCTAACCTTTAATAGTATGGGACTCCTCAGTCCCAAACCTCCCTGCATTTCGAAAGACTTCACAACCCGCTTCCTGCACCATCACACCCGTAGAGTAGAGCCACTGACTCAGCTACCCAAATCAGCGCCTCCATTTCCAAGAGCAGCGACTCTGCCTTGATACAGGAAGCTCAATCTATTTATTGATTATAAACTATGAACCAGGCCCAATTCAACTTCCCATCTATATGCGACTGGGACTACTCAACCCTCTGCATTACACTCTACCGCAGAATCATCTCATAGCACAATCTCATACAAAGAGCAGTGTCGCTGACTCAGCAACCCAAATCAGGCACTCAATCTCCAAGAAGAGCGGCCATTGTGAGTTGATTCTGCCTAAATCCTAGACGCTAATACAAGCCACTATTTATCGATTATAAGAACTGACCATGGATTCGCTATACCTCTAACCTATATTAGTATGCGACTTCTCAGCCCCAAACCACCCTGCACTTCCAAACACTTCACAACCCGCTTCCAGTAGCATCACAGCCGAGCAGTAGAGTCACTGACTCAGCTACCCAAATCAGCGCCTCGATTTCCAAGAGCACAGACTCTGCCTTGACACTGGAAGCTCAATCTATTTATTGATTATAAACTATGATCCATGCCGAATTCAACTTCCTACCTATATGCGACTGGGACTACTCAACCCCCTGTATTACAATCTACTGCAGAATCATCTCATAGCACAATCTCATACAAAGAGCGGAGTCACTGACTCAGTAACCCAAATCAGGCACTCTATCTCCAAGAAGAGCGGCCATTGTGAGTTGATTCTGCCTACATCCTAGACGCTAATACAAGCCACTATTTATAGATTATAAAAACTGATCGTGGATTCGCTATACCTCTAACCTATAATAGTATTCGACTACTAAGCCCCAAACTTCCCCGCATTTCAAAACACTTCACAACCCGCTTCCAGCAGCATCACACCCGAGGAGTAGAGCCACTGACTCAGCTACCCAAATCAGCGCCTCCATTTCCAAGAGCAGGGACTCTGCCTTGACACTGGGAGCTCAATCTATTTATTGATTATAAACTATGATCCAGGCCGAATTCAACTTCCCACCTATATGAGACTGGGACTACTCAACCCCCTGCATTACAATCTACTGCAGAATCATCTCATAGCACAATCTCATACAAAGAGCGGAGTCACTGACTCAGCAACCCAAATCAGGCACTCTATCTCCAAGAAGAGCGGCCATTGTGAGTTGATTCTGCCTAAATCTTAGACGCTAATACAAGCCACTACTTATAGATTATAAAAACTGATCCTGGATTCGCTATACCTCTAACCTATAATAGTATTCGACTACTCAGCCCCAAACCTCCCTGCATTTCAAAAAACTTCACAACCCGCTTCCAGCAGCATCACACCCGAGGAGTAGAGCCACTGACTCAGCTACCCAAATCAGCACCTCCATTTCCAAGAGCAGGGACTCTGCCTTGACACTGGAAGCTCAATCTATTTATTGATTATAAACTATGATCCAGGCCCAATTCAACTTCCCACCTACATGCGACTGGGACTACTCAACCCCCTGCATTACAATTCACTGCAGAATCATCTCATAGCACAATCTCATACAAAGAGCGGAGTCGCTGACTCAGCAACCCAAATCAGGCACTCAATCTCCAAGAAGAGCAGCCATTCTGAGTTGATTCTGCCTAAATCCTAGTCGCTAATATAAGCCACTATTTATAGATTATAAAAACTGATTGTGGATTCGCTATACCTCTAACCTATAATAGTATGCAACTACTCAGCCCCAAACCTCCCTGCATTTCAAAACACTTCACAACCCGCTTCCAGCAGCATCACACCCGAGGAGTAGAGCCACTGACTCAGCTTCCCAAATCAGCACCTCCATTTCCAAGAGCAGGGACTCTGCCTTGACACTGGAAGCTCAATCTATTTATTGATTATAAACTATGATCCAGGCCCAATTCAACTTCCCACCTACATGCGACTGGGACTACTCAACCCCCTGCATTACAATCCACTGCAGAATTATCTCATAGCACAATCTCATACAAAGAGCGGAGTCGCTGACTTAGGAACCCAAATCAGGCACTCAATCGCGAAGAAGAGCGGCCATTGTGAGTTGATTCTGCCTAAATCCTAGACGCTAATACAAGCCACTACTTATAGATTATAAAAACTGATCCTGGAATCGCTATACTTCTAACCTATAATAGTATGCGACTACTCAGCCCCAAACCTCCCTGCATTTCGAAACACTTCACAACCCGCTTCCAGCAGCATCACACCCAAGGAGTAGAGCCACTGACTCAGCTACCCAAATCAGCGCCTCCATTTCCAAGAGCAGCGACTCTGCCTTGACACTGGGAGCTCAATCTATTTATTGATTATAAACTATGATCCAGGCCCAATTCAACTTCCCACCTATATGCGACTGGGACTACTCAACCCCTGCATTACAATATATTGCAGAATCATCTCATAGCACAATCTCATACAAAGAGCGGAATCACTGACTCAGCAACTCAAACCAGGCACTCAATCTCCAAGAAGAGCGGCCATTGTGAGTTCATTCTGCCTAAATCCTAGACGCAAATACAAGCCACTACTTATAGATTATAAAAATTGATCGTGGATTGGCCATACCTCTAACCTATAATAGTATGCGACTACTCAGCCCCAAACCTCCCTGCATTTTGAAACACTTCACAACCCGCTTCCAGCAGCATCACACCCGAGGAGTAGAGCCACTGACTCAGCTACCCAAATCAGCGCCTCCATTTCCAAGAGCAGCGACTCTGCCTTGACACTGGAAGCTCAATCTATTTATTGATTATAAACTATGATCCAGGCCCAATTCAGCTTCCCAACTATATGCGACTGGGACTACTCAACACCCTGCATGACAATCCACTGAGGAATCATCTCATAGCACAATCTCATACAAAGAGCGGAGTCACTGTCTCAGCAACCCAAATCAGGCACTCTATCTTCAAGAAGAGCAGCCATTGTGAGTTGATTCTGCCTAAATCCTAGACTCTAATACAAGCCACTATTTATAGATTATAAAAACTAAATCATGGATTAGCTATACCTCTAACCTATAATAGTATACAACTTCTCAGCCCCAAACCTCCCTGCATTTTGAAACACTTCACAAACTGCTTCAGGCAGCATCACACCTGAGGAGTAGAGCCACTGACTCAGCTACCCAAATCAGCGCCTCCATTTCCAAGAGCAGCGACACTGCCTTGACACTGGAAGCTCAATCTATTTATTGATTATAAACTATGATCCAGGCCCTATTCAACTTCCCACCTAAATGCGACTGGGAGTACTCAACCCCCTGCAATACAATCCACTGCAGAATCATCTCATAGCACAATCTCATACAAAGAGCAGAGTCGCTGACTCAGCAACCCAAATCAGGCACTGTATCTCCAAGAAGAGCGGCCATTGTGAGTTGATTCTGCCTAAATCCTAGACGCTAATACAAACCACTATTTATCGATTATAAGAACTGATCATGGATTCGCTATACCTCTAACCTTTAATAGTATGCGACTCCTCAGTCCCAAACCTCCCTGCATTTCGAAACACTTCACAAACCGCTTCCTGCACCATCACACCCGTAGAGTAGAGCCACTGACTCAGCTACCCGAATCAGCGCCTCCATTTCCAAGAGCAGCGACTCTGCCTTGATACAGGAAGCTCAATCTATTTATTGATTATAAACTATGATCCAGGCCCAATTCAACTTCCCACCTATATGCGACTGGGACTACTCAACCCTCTGCATTACACTCTACCGCAGAATCATCTCATAGCACAATCTCATACAAAGAGCAGTGTCGCTGACTCAGCAACCCAAATCAGACACTCAATCTCCAAGAAGAGCGGCCATTGTGAGTTGATTCTGCCTAAATCCTAGACGCTAATACAAGCCACTATTTATCGATTATAAGAACTGACCATGGATTCGCTATACCTCTAACCTATAATAGTATGCGACTTCTCAGCCCCAGCACACCCTGCACTTCCAAACACTTCACAACCCGCTTCCAGTAGCATCACAGCCGAGCAGTAGAGTCACTGACTCAGCTACCCAAATCAGCGCCTCGATTTCCAAGAGCACCGACTCTGCCTTGACACTGGAAGCTCAATCTATTTATTGATTATAAACTATGATCCATGCCGAATTCAACTTCCTACCTATATGCGACTGGGATTACTCAACCCCCTGCATTACAATCTACTGCAGAATCATCTCATAGCACAATCTCATACAAAGAGCGGAGTCACTGACTCAGCAACCCAAATCAGGCACTCAATCTCCAAGAAGAGCAGCCATTGTGAGTTGATTCTGCCTAAATGCTAGACGCTAATATAAGCCACTATTTATAGTTTATAAAAACAGATTGTGGATTCGCTATACCTCTAACCTATAATAGTATGCAACTACTCAGCCCCAAACCTCCCTGCATTTCGAAACACTTCACAACCCGCTTCCAGCAGCATCACAGCCGAGGAGTAGAGCCACTGACTCAGCTACCCAAATCAGTGCCTCCATTTCCAAGAGCAGCGACTCTGCCTTGACACTAGAAGCTCAATCTATTTATTGATTATAAACTATGATCCAGGTCCAATTCACCTTCCCACCTATATGCGATTGGGACTACTCAACCACCTGCATTACAATCCACTGCAGAATCATCTCATAGCACAATCTCATACAAAGAGCGGAGTCGCTGACTCAGGAACCCAAATCAGGCACTCAATCTCCAAGAAGAGCGGCCATTGTGAGTTGATTCTGCCTAAATCCTAGACGCTAATACAAGCCACTATTTATAGATTCTAAAAACTGATCCTGGATTCGCTATACCTCTAACCTATAATAGTATGCAACTACTCAGCCCCAAACCTCCCTGCATTTTGAAACACTTTACAACCCGCTTCTAGCAGCATCACACCGGAGGAGTAGAGCCACTGACTCAGCTACCCAAATCAGCGCCTCCATTTCCAAGAGCAGCGACTCTGTCTTGACACTGGAAGCTTAATCTATTTATTGATTATAAACTATGATCCAGGCCCAATTCAAATTCCCACCTATATGCGACTGGGACTACTCAACCCCCTGCATTACAATCCACTGCAGAATCATCTCATAGCACAATCTCATACAAAGAGCGGAGTCGCTGACTCGGCAACCCAAATCAGGCACTCAATCGCCAAGAAGAGCGGACATTGTGAGTTGATTCTGCCTAAATCCTAGACACTAATACAAGCCACTACTTATAGATTATAAAAACTGATCCTGGAGTCGCTATACTACTAACCTATAATAGTATGCGACTACTCAGCCCCAAACCTCCCTGCATTTTGAAACACTTCACAACCCACTTCCAGCAGCATCACACCCAAGGAGTAGAGCCACTGACTCAGCAACCCAAATCAGGCACTCTATCTCCAAGAAGAGCAGCCATTGTGAGATGATTCTGCGTAAATCCTAGACGCTAATGCAAGCCACTACTTATAGATTATAAAAACTCATCGTGGATTGGCCATACCCAAAACCTATAATAGTATGCGACTACTCAGCCCTAAACCTCCCTGCATTTTGAAACACTTCACAACCCGCTACCAGCAGCATCACACCCAAGGAGTAGAGCCACTGACTCAGCAACCCAAATCAGGCACTCTATCTCCAAGAAGAGCGGCCATTGTGAGTTGATTCTGCCTAAATGCTAGACGCTAATACAAGTCACTACTTATAGATTATAAAAACTGATCCTGGATTCGCTATACTTCTAACCTATAATGGCATGCGACTACTCAGCCCCAAACCTCCCTGCATTTCGAAACACTTCACAACCCGCTACCAGCAGCATCACACCCAAGGAGTAGAGCCACTGACTCAGCTACCCAAATCAGCGCCTCCATTTCCTAGAGCAGCGACTCTGCCTTGACACTGGAAGCTCAATCTACTTATTGATTATAAACTGTGATCCAGGCCCAATTCAGCTTCCCAACTATATGCGACTGGGACTACTCAACCCCCTGCATTACAATCCACTGCAGAATCATCTCATAGCACAATCTAATACAAAGAGCGGAGTCGCTGACTCAGCAACCCAAATCAGGCACTCAATCTCCAAGAAGAGCGGCCATTGTGAGTTGATTCTGCCTAAATCCTAGACGCTAATATAAGCCACTATTTATAGATTATAAAAACTAATTGTGGATTCGCTATACCTCTAACCTATAATAGTATTCGACTACTCAGCCCCAAACCTCCCTGCATTTTGAAACACTTCACAACCCGCTTCCAGCAGCATCACACTCGAGGAGTAGAGCCACTGACTCAGCTACCCAAATCAGCGCCTCCATTTCCAAGAGCAGCGACTCTGCCTTGACACTGGAAGCTCAATCTATTTATTGATTATTAACTATGATCCAGGCCCAATTCAATTTCCCACCTATATGCGACTGGGACTACTCAACCCCCTGCATTACAATCCACTGCAGAATCATCTGATAGCACAATCTCATACAAAGAGCGGAGTCACTGACTCAGCAACCCAAATCAGGCACTCTGTCTCCAAGAAGAGTGGCCATTGTGAGTTGATTCTGCCTAAATCCTAGACGTTGATACAAGCCACTACTTATAGATTATATAAACTGATCGTCGATTCGCTATACTTCTAACCTATAATAGTATGCGACTACTCAGCCCCAAACCTCCCTGCATTTCGAAACACTTCACAACCTGCTTCCAGCAGCATCACACCCGGGGAGTAGAGCCACTGACTCAGCTATCCAAATCAGCGCCTCAATTTCCAAGAGCAGCGACTCTGCCATGACAGTGGAAGCTCAGTCTATTTATTGATTATAAACTATGATCCAGGCCCAATTCCACTTCCCACCTATATGCGACTGGGACTACTCAACCCCCTGCATTACAATCCACTGCAGAATCATCTCATAGCACAATCTCATACAAAGAGCGGAGTCGCTGACTCAGCAACCCAAATCAGGCACTCTATCTCCAAGAAGAGCAGCCATTGTTAGTTGATTCTGCCTAAATCCCAGACGCTAATATAAGCCACTATTTATAGATTATAAGAACTGATCATGGATTCGCTATACCTCTAACCTATAATAGTATGCGACTACTCAGCCCCAAACCTCCCTTCATTTAGAAACACTTCACAACCCGCTACCAGCAGCATCACACCCAAGGAGTAGAGCCACTGACTCAGCTACCCAAATCAGCGCCTCCATTTCCTAGAGCAGCGACTCTGCCTTGACACTGGAAGCTCAATCTACTTATTGATTATAAACTATGATCTAGACCCAATTCAGCTTCCCAACTATATGCGACTGGGACTACTCAACCCCCTGAATTACAATCCACTGCAGAATCATCTCATAGCACAAACTCATACAAAGAGCGGAGTCGCTGACTCAGCAACCCAAATCAGGCACTCAATCTCCAAGTAGTGCTGCCATTGTGAGTTGATTCTGCCTAAATCCTAGACGCTAATACAAGCCACTATTTATCGATTATAAAAACTAATCCTGGATTCGCTATACTTCTAACCTATAACAGTATGCGTCTACTCAGCCCCAAACCTCCCTGCATTTTGAAACACTTCACAACCCACTTCCAGCAGCATCACACCCACAGAGTAGAGCCACTGACTCAACTACCCAAATCAGTGCCTCCATTTCCAAGAGCAGCGACTCTGCCTTCACACTGGAAGCTCAATCTATTTATTGATTATAAACTATGATCCAGGCCCAATTCAACTTCCCACCTATATGCGACTGGGACCACTCAACCCCCTGCATTTCAATCCACTGCAGAATCATCTCATAGCACAATCTCATACAAAGAGCTGAGTCACTGACTCAGCAACCCAAATCAGACCCTCTATCTCCAAGAAGAGCGGCCATTGTGAGTTGATTCTGCCTAAATCCTAGAAGCTAATACAAGCCACTATTTATAGATCATAAAAACTAATCGTGGATTAGCTATACCTCTAACCTATAATAGTATGCAACTTCTCAGCCAAAAACCTGCATTTCGAAACACTTCACAAACTGTTTCCAGCAGCATCACACCCGAGGAGTAGAGCCACTGACTCAGCTACCCAAATCAGCGCCTCCATTTCCAAGAGCAGCGACTCTGCCTTGACACTGGAAGCTCAATCTATTTATTGATTATAAACTATGATCCATGCCCAATTCAGCTTCCCAACTATATGCGACTGGGATTACTCAACCACCTGCATTACAATCCACTGCAGAATCATCTCATAGCACAATCTCATACAAAGAGCGGAGTCACTGACTCAGCAACCCAAATCAGGCACTCTATCTCCAAGAAGAGCGGCCATTGTGAGTTGATTCTGCCTAAATCCTAGACGCTAATACAAGCCAGTACTTATAGATTATAAAAACTGATACACGTTTCGCTATACTTCTAACCTATAATAGTATGCGACTACTCAGCCCCAAACCTCCCTCCATCTCGAAACACTTCACAACCTGCTTCCAGCAGCATCACACCCAAGGAGTAGAGCCACTGACTCAGCTACCCAAATCAGCGCCTCCATTTCTAAGAGCAGGGACTCTGCCTTGACACTGGAAGCTCAATCTATTTATTGACTATAAACTATGATCCAGGCCCTATTCAACTTCCCACCTATATGCGACTGGGACTACTCAACCCCCTGCATTACAATCTACTGCAGAATCATCTCATAGCACAATCTCATACAAAGAGCAGAGTCGCTGACTCAGCAACCCAAATCAGGCACTCAATCTCCAAGAAGAGCGGCCATTGTGAGTTGATTCTGCCTAAATCCTAGACGTTAATACAAGTCAGTACTTATAGATTATAAAAACTGATCCTGGATTCGCTATACTTCTAACCTATAATAGTATGCGACTACTCAGCCCCAAACCTCCCTGCATTTCGAAACACTTCACAACCCGCTTCCAGCACCATCACACCCGAGGACTAGTGCCACTGACTCAGCTACCCAAATCAGCGCCTCCATTTCCAAGAGCAGGGACTCTGCCTTGACACTGGAAGCTCAATCTATTTATTGATTATAAACTATGATCCAATGGAAGCCTCCTGTTTGTGTAATGTGATCTCTGCACAGGTGGCCAAACTGGTTGCTCTAACTAGAGCCTGCTGTGTCTCTGACAATTTAAAAGTCACCATCTATGCCGACAGTCAGTATGGGATCAGCGTGGTCCGGGATTTCGAGCAGTTGTGGTCTCTTCTTGCTACAGTGCGTGCATCTGTCTCTTTGGAATAGCCTGATGCTCTTCTATTGGTACTGATGAGTCTGAGCAGTATTTCAGATTGGAGGACAGGCTTCTCCCCACATGAAATTCTCATGGACAGAGTCCTGAGACTTCCTGCTGTGCGTGCAACTGTGCTTGTGAATATTTAGCTGATATGATTTTTGACTATTGCAAAGGCCTAGCTGCTATGGTGCCTTCTGTCTCTCACCAAGTTGTATTGGCGACTCCCATCCCAAGGCAGGAGCGTTGCCATGACCTCAGTCCTAGTAGCCCTCAGCATCCCATTAATCTGCTCCATGATGCCTGAAGCCTCAGGTCTGTATCTACAGTGAAAACTCTGATCAACCTGTAAAGTTGCACACAAATGTTTCATCACCTTATTCTTGGTGACTGTGCCGATCTGATTCCAGTAGCAGACCTCAGTCCTGGTGACTGGGTCTTGGTGAAGAAGCACGTGAGAAAGCTGAGCCTGATCCCAAATGGCGTGGCCCTATAAAGTCATTTTGGTCACAAACACTGCTATTAAATGTGGTACACACAAATTGTAAAACCATTGTTCAAGATAAAACAAATTCTAAACATCCATGCATAAATAATATAAGAAGTTGAAGTCAACAGACTCTTTCGACTGAATGAACCTTGAATTGAACTTTGTGATGACTTTAGGGCCAAGGCTCCAGTAGAAGAGTAGGTGTGCTATTTTACAAGATTGATGTAGGGATAGAAATTTACTTTGAAGCAGCTGAACTTGATAGTCACTGTGGACAAATCAACAGTTTTCAGATTTACACAAGAAGAAATAACAAGTGGAAGTATTCATTGTATGCTATTTTTAGCTCTGGCGTTAGCTAAGACCTTTTGATTTTACTGAAATTATATGTATAATATACTTATATATAGGGGCTTTCAGCCACCTCTCTTCCTCCATTGATCTGTTATTGAGTCATTCACACTTTGCTTCCACCCACTGTAGTATACAGCATGGGGCAATGGGTCAGCCTACTTCAGTCACTGGCTAACTTCACTTTGAGTGACTGCATTTAGGCCCATATGCACAAAAGTTAGGCTTTGCGATTTCCAAATAGCGAAAGTAGAAATCGCTATTAGGGAATCTCAAAATGAGATGTGTGTAGTCACGGATTCCACTAATAGTAATTTCTACACATTCGCAATCACAATTAGGAAATCACAATTTAGGAAATCACAAGACTGGGACTTCCTAATAGGAAATTGCTAATTAGGAAAAGTCTCATTCAGGATGCAGAATGATGATGTCAGACCAGGAAGTTAAGAAATACAGGGTGTGGCCTTAACCCAGAAGCCTAGGAAGGTGCTGGAAGGAAGGAGTGCACCTGTCTCTTCACTGGCAGTGTAATACCTGTGCTTGAAACGCACCATGTCAAAGGAAGACGGGGACAAGGATTCTGAAAGCAGGAAGCACAAGGTCAAGTTCTCTAAAAAGGAGTTGGAGCTTCTAACCAAAGAATGTGCGGCACATATGGACCAGCTATTTGGTATGGCTTCATTTACTGTTCCTGAAAGCCAGAAGACCAAAATATGGAACAGCATTAGGGCTGGGCGGCAAACTCTGCTCTGCCAGCAGAATTTGTGAAGTTTTGCAACTCCGCGCTCCGTTTGGAGCATAGAGTTCAGCAAAAACTCCGCCATCTGCTGCATAGCAGAGTTTACTGGTGCCCACAGCCAGTTGATGATGCCTTTCAGCACTAGAGTGCATTATGCAGATGGGAGTGTTTTGACATTTTTCACACAGGACTTGCAGGTGGGGTCTGTACAAAGGCCTCGGGTCTCACCGGATTAACGCGCATCCTGGTTAATAGGAGGGTCGGAGGGAGAGGCCGGGCTTGGTCACCCTCAACAAAGGATGGCAGCAGGAGGCAGAGATGGTTGTAGATAAGTATAGGAACACATTGTTGAGGTACCGATTACCGTGCATTTGTTTATGATTGTTTTCACTCTCACACACACTCAACAGTTCACTAAGGTTCTTTAGTGCAAACCACAACTCAACTTCATTATTTTCAAAACAGGACAGCTACGTCTCATGGCCAAATCCAAACAGGACAAAATACGTCAGTGATTGTTGAACACCTCTGAGCGATGTCAATCTATGCCTGATATCTATATGTACAGACGAGGATGAGGAGGGAGAACATCTTCATTCCTCACAACTCCATGCCTTGGGACTTCCTGGGATGCCTCTCAGAGCCTGGGCTGTGGGAGGAAGCAGCTGAGGGTGCGGCAGCCGGTGCAGTGCGCTGTGTTTGTCACCGATCTCCATCTACCACTGCTCCCTCCTCGCCATCACTTCCTCTCCTGCCCTGCTCCCACCCTGCCAGGAGTCCGCTCCCTGTCTGGGTCTGTCTGTGATGAGGAGGCAGCCTGAGCACGCACCTCGGCCCTGACAGCCGCGGTTTTATGGTACCTCCTTCTGTCGAGGCCCTGCATTGCTTACACCAGACACAAGAGTTAACTGGAAGGACGGAGTAGCTATCAGTTTGCAGCTGCTTGCTGCTTCTGTGAGGAGCAGTGGGAACTAGTGTACGCGAGCTCCGGCAGACAGAGGGAAGAGTCCGAAGAATCAGTAACAGGGAAACAGTTTCAAAATTAAATAAAAAATACCATATATGTGACTTCTACTCCAGAATAACTGTAGTCTTCCTCTTTTACACTTCAACATGGCCCCCGCTCTAGTTCGATTCTCTTGTCTTTTCAATTTTCCACTGTATGGTCTAACCATAGAGTCTCCTGAAGGTTGCTCATTGGCCAATGGCTGGCTGAGAGTTGATGCTTAGCCAATGAGCGTGGGAACACTAAAGGGGGCTCTCTTCCCCCGCACGTTATGACCAGACAAGTGCCTTGTAGGAGGGCAGTGCAATAGATTGACTGTCCGTCCATCTGTCAGCTGCTTCTATCACCGCAGTGTACCGGTTAGATGGCCTGTTTCCTGTCACACTCCAGGGTTTGGGAGCTAGACTTCTGCCTCCGCAACATGTTGCCCTCTCCGCCAGCAGAGTGGACCCATGGATCGGTGAAAACCATTGACAGCAGGGTGCGGCAGAGTCCCACCATTGGTAAGAGGAAGCAAGACGACGATAAGCTGTACAACTTGTCCATTCTTTTGAATTTAGGCACTTTTTATTTAAGTTTTATAAGTTTATATGTATTTTATAAGCGTAATTGCATGACTAGAAAGACTGCAGTGCACAAATAAAAGCACAACATGCAATTCTCCGCCCAATTGCGGAACCCCACTCAATTCGGTGGAGTTGATCGGTCACTCCACAGAATTCCACAGTGTGAAAGTCTGTGAACTCCGCTCAGGCCTAAACAGCATCTTGGAGAAGGTGAACTCCCTTGGTGTCACACAGGGGACCATACCAGAGATCAGAAAACGCTGGTATGACTTCAGATCCCGCACAAAGGAGAAGGTGACCAGCAGGATAGCTTTGGGTCGTGGCACAGGTGGGGGACCCTCCAAACACCCCCTTCCCACTCTCATGGAATCAATGATCGAGGGCACACTGGAACCAGGAAGTGTGGTAGGAGTGTCAGATATTGACACCTCCAATCCTGCAGGCACCAGCCAGGGTAAGTCAACTCCCCTTTACTTACTAAACATAATGTTTGTAATGCCTGAAGTAAAACATCACAGCAAACAAAACTCCATTTCGATGCATGCTGCACTTTGGCAATGGATCGTGGCAGCTGTAGTACACCAAAGGTGCATGCTGTACTGTGTGCTGATGACTAAACTACACATATCAGTACATCATAAACATGTCACAAACACATGAAGCAGTTACAACAATACTGTGAACATTAACCATTTATTTACATGCCTTTCCACAGATCACATCCAAGAAGTGTCACAAACAATTGAGGCGGAAGAAGACACTGACACACACATGGAAATGGAGGACAGCACAATAGCTGCTCCTATGCCCATTACTCCAACTCCAAATACTAAGAGAGCAACCGGTGCACCACTACCAGACTTTGTGGAAGGTGATGAGGGACAATCCCAAAGCAGGGATACAACTACATCTGTGGGCAGGACAAACGGACACCATAGAGCCCAACCAGCAATAGTCCACAATGACAATGTGTCAGAAGACAGTTCTCCTATGTTTGGTGGCCTGGAGATATCCATCATCTCAGTACAGCGCCTGCAAACCAAACAAATTAAGAATGTTAACAGGCATCTGCAAAGCATGTCAAGGTCAATGCAGCAATTACAGAAAGGGCAAGACTGTTGGATTGCTGCCATGGAGAAGGATCAACATCTGCAAAGACACAGGCACAGGCAGTACATGGCACGCTTTGATGTCTTCACTCATTCAATTAATCGATTGGGAGTAGCCACAACCACGTTTGCAAGGAGAACTGTCAACATTCAAAATGACAGGGGGCACTGCTGTCAAGATGTTGCACGTAGGCTAGTACAAGTGACCACAGCCCTTGAAAAATTACAGACACAACCTCTCGGTCTCCACAATTCTGCTGCCACCTGAGAGTGAAGACGGCTCTATCATCAGTGCCACATCTATGCAAGAGGGATGCTGTACCAGGTGTACACGCCAAAACTCTTCTGGACCTGACATGTCCCTCTTCCACAGGCCAGTATTGCTGAGAAGGCAACCAACCCCAGAGGCCAGAAAAAGTGAATTCACTGGACACTCAGAGTCATGAGTCTACTTTGTTTTGTTTGTTGTTACTTTGTTGAAACAATGTTACATCCGCAAGGATACATTTGATTTAAGAGAGATGCACAACCCGAATAAAAGGTGAACTTTACGTTTTGCACTATGCATTACCATCATGTGTGATGTCAAATTTTTTTAGATGTTGCAATCATTTTTACCTCAAAAATAGTTGTTGGTGATCTTTGTGTGTTGTGCATGACCCTCTGCTGCATGTGTCCCATCCTGTGGCACCTGTACTGGAGGTAATTCCTCGTGGTAGCGGATTCGGGCTCTATGGTGAAATTGTGTAGCATGGCGCATGTGGCGATGATTTTACAACACGTCTCAGGTCTACAAAGTAGTGTTCCGCCAGTTTTGTGTAGGCAGCGGAAGGTGGACTTCAGTATGCCAAAGGTCCATTCTATGATAGACCGTGTTGTCTTATGTGCCCTGTTGTACTTCCTTTCACTTCTGGCTCTTGGAGTCAGGTATAGTGTCAGTATCCATGAAAGCAAGGTATATGCACTGTCTACTTAAAGCTCACGAGAAGAAGAAACCATCAGGTCACATTACACAAACAGTTCTGGCCACTGCATGCATTGAATCAGCAGTTCTCTCACCAAGTAAAAATCCATCACCAAATTCACCATGAGACAGTCGGTTATGTATTCCAGTGTGGTGGAACATTTATTTATCATTTTGCACAAAGTGGAGTCACATACAACACATACAACCTGTAGCACGGGCACCAGTGAATAACAAAAATATATAGTCAAACATCAGGAGAGGATACAAGGTCTGTTATGCATGAGGCATTACACACTACTTGTACATTGAGTGAGTGTGAGCTTTTGCTATTTCTGTAGATGAATTCATTTGCTGAAGGGGATGTTGCAGGGATTCTGCACAAACACAGAACTATGTGCAGGATTATAGGACCTTGGTGTATAGAGACTGAGTCATCCTACTACCTTAGTACCCATGAGCCCAGGACCGACTAGCTATAGTGTCTCACTTGCTCTCCTACTCACTCACAGAGAAACAAATGATTAGACACCCCAGAACCCAACACTTCCAGATCTCTCAGGAATCGCGGTAACAAGACACACCCTTTCGCTCGTACTTGTCCACAATAAGACCTGACAGAGACACGAAACAGTTTAAAATATATATTTTAACTAACGTGCCCTAACATGCAGTATACGTGCCACAACAGGCAACAAGCAGGAAAATGCATAGTACAAATACAGTCAGCATAGCAGCTAGTCCATAAATCATAAAGGGAGATGTCATCATGGAAAGACAGTAGAGCCTAACCTCCCTTCCCTTGCTAAGAAGCCGTATTATTATATATTAGAAGATCTCGGGGCTTTGTCAGCAGACCCCATACCTTAGCCTATAGATGGTAGATCTACATCATAGGTGCTGTCTCGCTCTTCTCCCTGGAAAGGTCCCTCTCCATGTGTGTGTTACCTATTCATGTATTCTAATAAAACCAAAGTACGTTTGTCCAAACAACAGCTGCATCGGTATGTTTTGTCTGAGGGCTAAGGCCTGGCCAGAACAAAATAACAAGGGGCATTGTTGTTCGACCTTGCACATAATGTTCAGTCAAAATCCCAGGAGCATGCAGAGAGTGAACACAGCGATGAGTTCTCATGTGAAAACAGCCATAGAAATTATTGCAAAAACAAAGACGTGTAGTAACGTGCGCAAAGCAGCAGGCAAGCTGCAGCGTGCTCATGCTAACTTAGTGAAGACGACAATGTCCCTATGGGCCACGTGACACCCTCCCCTTGGCCAGGTCGGTAGCACTATGCTAAGACAAAAATCAGAGGTAAGCAGAGGCAAAGCGCCTCAGTGGTATCCCAACTAGGATATTTGTGAACTCCCAAAAAATGTTGTTGCAAATTTTAAAAAAAGCCAATTGGGTACCCAAAAACATATCCATTCAAAGCGAATCTTCAGATTCAGAAATGTTGCGGGAAAATTGGAATGCCATAAATTCCAGTATGTTGTCTGAACCTTCCATAGTAAAGAGGTATGCCATCTAACTGAGTAAGTCAAACGAGCAAACATGCTCCTCATATCCAGAGGCTGTTGGGAGCATATCAGGGCAACCTGCGTTAACTTCGATGAAACTCCGATCTATGAGGCACTGCGCACGAGGACATGTACTCAAGTCTGCCGTTGGTCCAAGTAGAGGATCGCACACCAGGCGCCTACCAATGGAAAATTCCTGGTCATGGGCCTTTAACGGACCCATTAACATATCGTAACCCTGAGCAGCGTGGGTTGTATTGAAGAGGCAGCCATCCAGGGCCCATTGAAAAGGGCACCGCAGGCAGTGGAACACAGCTTGCACACAGGTGAAGTAGGAAATATTGACCACCACAGATAACTGATTGATCTGCCCAGAAAAACACACAGCTCCTTACAACCACTGTGAAAGTTCCAGAATTTCGGCAGGTGCACCTATCAATCAAATTAATGTTGAGTAACTGTCAGAACTAACTGCTCTGTTTATTGCAAATGTGCCAGAACAAACAGCAGTAACAGGTGTCTTGTCAATTAAACTCACGAGGTATTACCTTCAAGATTAATAGCCCTGCTTGAACATTCCATGACCCAGTCAGATGCATTTGCTAACCAACCCCCCTGGCTTCACAGTGAATGTTCCATGACTCTGTTAGCTCTGCTGGAACATTCCATGACCCCAGCAGATGCAGTTGGTAAACAACCCCCTGGCACATAAAGAACTTTCCATGACCCTGTGCTTTTGTTAATCTAACTCCTGGCTCACGGTGAACATTCCATGATGCTGACAGGTACACTAAAAGCACACATTCAGCCTCTATTTAAAGTCTGTGCCCACTCTGGTCTCGCGCTTGGTCTCTTTGCTTTTCACTTATCTGAATTCTCTCGATCAAGCCTCTGGATCATGTCAGCGTCACAGCATTGTTCCCATCCTCAGAAGCAGTAACTCAGGACTCCCTAAAGAAAAGGAAAAGACAACGCTTCAGAAGAATTCAATTCGAGGTATTTGTACCACAATTCTTGTATGCTCTGAGCACAGTAGCACAATAATTTAGGAATTACCTACTCTTGTTTTAAGAAAGCACACTAAAGACTCCATCACTGGCAGGGCTCTGTGAGGACTGAAATCTCCCAGGCCTTTGCCCCCGTGTGCTCAGAAAAATAACTTGGCTAGGCTACAAGGTGTAACTTTGATGACATCTTAGTTCAGCACACAAAAGGAATAACCTAGCAAAAAATTAAAGAATTGTGCTGCAACAGTGACTTTGTTTGATCTTCGCAACAACTATCATCAAACAATCCATCGGAAGTCAAAACCACACAAATAAGAAAACATGCACCCTTTGACCAGAAAGGCAGAGCACAGTAGATGCCGGTTTGGGGTATGACCTGCAATTTATAAATAAGATTTGTTGATGCTATGGACTAATTACATTGTGTGTATTAAACCCCTGTTTTGCAAACCACAGATACTCCTCAAACCTTGGACGTTCACATAAGATCAGTGACAGGTCCCTTTAGGTCCCAGAGGCTGCCCCGAAGGAGCATCATGGCATCTCATTTGTCTTTCCCCTTGGGGCCTGTCACTAGTACAGTACCACCCTCTGTCCTCGAGGACAGACTCTAGGGGGAATTCAGGGACTTACTGTAGCCCCATCAGAACCGCTTGGGATTCAGGTGAGTGGCTCATAAAATGATGTCCAGAAACATGTGAAAGAACCTGGAAATTGCACTTTGTGACACTCCCTGCCACTGCTATGACCCCTTTGTAACTGGCAGAAGCTAGAAGGTATAGACAACACAATACCTGCACACATGGGGAATTGCATTGCTTCTGAGTGTTGGGGTCCAAAGCTGAGGTAGTAACTGAGCAATTAATTCCAGGATTCCCTCACTACTGAGTCTGTACTTCTCATATATCTCCTCCTCTGTGTGTTCAAACAGGGTGACCCTCACCCTAAATTACCTCTCCTGTCTCCTCCTCCTTCTCCTGCCAGCCACAATCCTCATCCTCCTCACCAAGAAACACAAAGTCACCATTCTGAAAGAGCCTGATGCATTTTGGGTGCCTTTTTATAGTTTTCACCAGCTTATCACCTGAAAAAGATTGATCGTAATTGCATTTCCTAAATGGCCCTTTTGCGACTATCCGCAGTTAGGAAAGACTTTGCACATGGTGTTAGCGAATCGCTATTTGGAAATCCCTATTTGCGATTTACTATTTAGCGATTTCCAAAATGAGATTTCTCCGTTTTGCACCACTGAAAATGCCTTTCGCACATTCTGAAATGGCATTTTGCATTTCCTAACGGCCTTAAATTGCGAATTGCACCATTCCGAAATGTAAAAGGCCTTTGTACATATGGCCCCTAGTCCTTTCACGAGAAGCACATGCACACACAAGGTAGTTCCCTTCAGCAGCTGTTTTTACCTTTATTTTTGTCTTTATTATTTTAGTGTTGCCTTTGTTTGTAGAACCTGATGTGATAGCAGGATACTTCTTACCAGATGAGAGCACAGGACACACTCCAGCTTTATTGGTTCCTGTCTCCTGCCAATGCTGTTGTACATTTTTTTTTAAGTCCTTTGTTTATCTGACTGCTGTTCTTTCACACTTAGCCAGCAGCTCACATGAACTCTGAATATAAGCTCATGAGAGTGCTTTATCTTGGAAACCCTGTCTGTCTGTCATTTCTTCTTTCTGTACCTCTGCTTCATTCATTCCTTCTTTCCTTCTATATTTCCTTCTTTCTTTCTTTCAACTTTCTTTCTGTGCTTCTTTCTCTGTTTGCTTCTTTCTATATTATCTTTCCTTCTTCCTTTCCTTCCCTTCTTTATCCTCCCTTTTTCCTTCTTATTTCTTGTATTCCTGTTTCTTTCTTTTTTCTCTCCTTTCTTTTTCTTTCATTTATTTGTTCCTTCCTTCTTAGTTCCTCTTTCTTTTCTTCCCCTTTTCCTTTCTTCTTTCTTTCCTCTTCTTTCTTTCTATTCTCTGTCTTTCTTGCTTGTTCTGTCTTTCTTGTCTACCTCTTTCCTTTTCTTGCCTTCCTCTTTCTTTTTTTGCCTTCCGTTATATTTCATTCTTGCATTCCTCTTTCATTCATTCTTGCCTTCCTTGTTCATTCTGTTTTTTCATGCTTTCTTTCTCACCTTCTTTCCCAAAGGTAAGAGACTGGTAGCCAATGCCAGACTGATTGTGATTTTTTAAAGTCTGTGTTAGCAAAGACCTTTTGATTTTACTGAAATGATGTGCATAGCATATTTAGCTATAGGACTATTGAGATAGACTTTGTCCATTTGTCTGTGGTTCATGTTTTTCTTCCACCCACTCCAGTATGCATGTGAGAGCAATGTGTCAGACTATTTCAGTCATTGGATGACTTCACTAAGAGTTATGGCTTGCTGGCCTTTCCCAAGGAGCACATCAACACACAAAGTACTTCCCTTTAGTGCCAGGGAGTACTATGGCAATGTGTGTTTTTGAGAGCAGAAAAACATTTTTGCCTTTAGCCAAAGTTTTTCTTTAGATTGAAGAAGGCCCAGCAGCTTCCCAAATAATATAACGTTTTGCAAAAACCTTGACAAGACAAAACAAGAATTGCCAAAAGGTTGGTGGCCAATGTTAGACTTATTGGCTTTGCCAATGCTCGTTTGAGTTGTCTCTTTCCTTTCTGATTCAGAAGAAATCATAGTGATCCTTTCATGAAACCAGTGAAGAGCTATAGTGGTCATAGTATCAATAGTTTCTGTTTTTCTTATGCTATGTTTATTATTAGGTTGAGTTCCCCTGCAGAGCCAGTTATTCTTTAATCAAAACCTACCCCTGCCCCGTATAAGAGCAGTATAAGTTTAATTTAGAGCTTCTGCATGAGAAAGGGTCCAAGGGTAATTTTTTAAGTATCATTTTCTTCAAACTGTTCCATGTTTATTCACAATTAACAGATGCTAAGGGGTGTTGTGTGTACTTATTTGCCAATGTCTGTTTCCAGTAGTATTAACTATCCCCATATTCCACTAACTTATCCCGTAGCTTACAACATTATCGCTGGTTTGTTTTATAGACAAGGTAGTTTAGGTTATCATTTTCAAATTTTGACACACCTATCGGTGGGGTACCCTATGTTTAAAGGGCTAAATCTGTATTCACCAGCTAGAACTGTAAAGGAAATGGGACATTTTTTGGTTGGTGATACACTACTGTCTTATGGCAAAGTGAAACTTACTTGTAAATTTAACAGGAATGAAAAAGATTTTATGGAAGAACTGGAGGAAAGGGAACAGATTGCAAAGGATTTACCGAATAGTAAGACTACCCGTTAGCAAAAGTAAGACCATGAATTACAAAACGCAGGAATACATTGTAGATTGACTCTGGATATGTAAAAGGGTGGGAATCTATGTTTTATAAGAGTCAAACAATAGGCTAAGAATACACTAGTGGTAAGATGGGGTGTGTACAAAGAGTAGGGATTTAAAATGCATATACTCTGGTTGGAAGAGATCCTGCGGTAGCTGGAGTGTATTATATATGTGGACCAATGCTTATTTCCAGTTGTCTTCTGATTGGATATGTGGTTGTTATATATGGGATTATTTTTTCCAAAAGTATTTCAACTAAGTGAACTAGAAGAGTAAAGGCACTCATGGGACTTCTGTTCGCAGTGCACCATAACTAGTGGAGCTCTTTTTTGTGCTTGTATTCCTTGTGTAGATGTGATTTTTAATTATGTGAAAATTAGAAAGGTGTCTACTCTCGTTGGCAATTGGGCAGCTGATACCACTGATGCAATAGATGCCATTAATTCAGAATTAATAGCAATAAGAGTCATGGTTCTTACAAATAAATTAGCTTTAGATATTTTTTTCGCAAAGGAGGGCAGGGTTTGCAAGGTGCTACATGCCCAACAGTACTGCACTTGTGTGCTAGATAAGAGCAAGATAATCAACAAGTTTGTGAATAATATTACAAGACTATCTAAAGACCTGGAGGAGTTGGAAGAGAAAAGTGCTTGTGAAGAAACTAGGAAATGATTTTCTGCTGTAATCAAATGGGTTAGTGGATTGGGCAGTTTGCTTTTAGGTGCTATATTAGGGCCTATATTGATTATTGGAGTTTGTGTGATTTGTTTGTTCTTGATGATAAAGGGATTCAGGTTAAGGAAAAGAGAAAGTGTACAGAATAGAAAGGTAGAGAGAAATCAACTGATGGCAAGCGAATGAAAATAGAGAGAAGAAACAGAATTGGAAAAGAGAGTGTTATGCCTGTGATGAGTTGAAGGACCTACAGAAATCTAGACGTAAGCAACGGCAGTCTGCATACGGTTCTTGAGGTGTATTAGAGGAAATGGCGGATGTTTTGTGTGATGGCTCAACAAGCCATCAGAGAGGGAAATTGGGGATACAGTGTCACCATCAATTATTTGTGCCTAATGATATGTTCACCTGTAAAATGCTTAACCATCACTTATATGAGTGTACACATTATTTTACATTTAGATTTTGTAAAATCAGTTATTTGTATGTTTTCTACTAACTATATTTAGAATATGTGCATCTTAAAATTGACACGAGTCAACATGGCCTAGGCATGACTCCATATTGAAAATAGAATGTTGCATTTCTGCTTGCTGTGCATAACTATCTTTTTGTTTCAGGCACTGTGTTTTATTAAATGTAATATTTTCTTTTAGCTTACTGGGTGAAGGTTTGTTGAGCAATGATTCTCAGCATGAGCATTGGGCAGGAGGCAGAGGAGGGGAATACTTCTTTGTAGTGTGTTTGGCACCGTCTTTGAAGTTGACCGGATTAGCCCATATGTGAATGCAGAGGTAAATGGCCACCCCGTGTCATTCCTGATTGACACAGGAGCTACCTTATCTATTGTATGGACAGTGGAGTCCCAAACCTATCCCTCTCGGGAAAACAGGTCCAATTTGTAAGTATTTCAAATAACTAGTAAATCACTTTTCAGTAAAGATCCCCATGAAGATAGGTTCCCTTGAAGAGGACCAACAGTTTGTAATATGTGTGTCCAGGCCAGTTTACTTATTAGGTAAGGATCTTTTGTGCAAACTGAAATGCATGATTTACAGTACACCGGATGGTGTCAAGCTCCAAACACATGGCGAAGATGCCAGCTTTAAGTTCACTACCTAAAGATCAGCCTTGGGCTGTTCCCTGTTGTGATGAAAGAAGTCTTACCCCTTGACTCTGTGAAGGAGGAAGTCTGGGGTTATACCAGAAGACATTGGCCTGATTAAGGATGTTGAACCAGCGAAAATCACAATAAAATTTAATGCGAAATTCCCCTGGACTTCCCAGTACAACCTCTCACAAGAGACGGTGGCTGGGATTACCCTCTGTAATTGAATCCATGTTAAAGCATGGTATTTTAAAGATTTTAGGGAGCCCCTGTAATTCCCTGATTATGCACCTGCAAAAACCAAACAAGAAATGGTTGATCGTGCAGGACCTGCAACAGAATAATAATATTGTTGTCTCATGTTGTCCTGTGGTACCAAATCCTGCTGTGATACTGTTTCAAATACCATGTGATGCTGAATGGTTTATGGTCATCGACCTGTGCCAAGTATTTTTCTATCCCCTTTCATGAGGACAGTCAGTTCCTCTTTGCATTCTGGTTCCAAAATAAAGCTCTAGAATGGTGCCGAGTTGCTCAAGGGTATACAGAAAGCCCCTCAATCTTTAATCAGATACTGAAAAAGAACCTGGAGAACCTGCAGTTGCTGTGTAACTCAGTTCTAGTCCAATACATCGACGACTTATTGGCGGTGTCGACACACACTCGAACAGAAAATGTTTGCCCTAGGAAAATTGGCTAAAAATGTTTTTAAATGAAGAGCGGACTCCTGCGCTTCGTTTGTAATTTGCCCCTGGGTAGGCCAGGTCCCGGGGGCATGTGTAAAATATATTGGAGGGGGGCGCACGGGCCCCCCCCCCTCCTTGGAGCCTTAAAGCCCTGGGGACTGCCACCTCCCCAGGGCAAATGATGATTGAATGCGGGGTAAATGAAATAATGTGGGGGGCTCAGGTGGCCCCCCCCGCAGCTCCAGAGACCGCCACCTCCCCGGGGCAAATAGTTATAATTACAATGAGGGGCCCTGGGGACCACCACCTCCCTGGGGCTGTGTTCTGTAATGGAGCCATAGATGGGCCGGGGGACCGCCACCCCCCACGGCTGGCTCCTGCTACCTCCTGAGATGCCCACCCTCGGGAGATAGCTGTTTGCTATGGCTTGGCGGGAGCTTTACTGCTCCTGCCAAGCCATAGCAAACTGTGCTCGCTTTCAGCAAGCGAGAGCATTGAAAATGCTCTTGCTAGCACAATTGCTTTTACAGAGAGTGAGCTGCATGTTAGCAGGTCCCTCTCTGTAAAAGCAATGCCAGCTCCCGCAGCAGGCAAGGAGCCGGCAGGGACCGCAGGGGACTGCCCCAGTGGTCCCTAACATTGCCAAGTGGGTGCACTGGGTGGAACCAGGGTACCCACACTAGAGGCCGGGTCCGGGGGGATAGGGTTCACAGGGCCAAAAACTGCACAGAGAAGGTGACCACGCAGAACCCTCCCTTAAAAAAAAACTTTTTAAGGAAAAAAACCTCCGGCAAGTCACAGGAGGCTCCGCCCCCTTCACCACGGCCCTGCAAATGTGCCTCATGGCACAGTTCTGGTTGGGGGGTGAAGTCCCCTTGGCTCCAGAGGGTCCTTGAGAGCCAATAGTTCTCCAGTTACCTCCAGTAAGTCCCATATAGCGGTATTACTGAGAGGACTTCGGAGGCCACACCCCCATTCTCCGCCACTCTGCAAACGCGCGTCCTGGATCTCCGCTGGTTGGGGAATGAATTCCCCTTGGCTCCAGAGGGTCCTTGTTGCCAACAAGCGCTCGTGTTACCGCCAGTAAGTCGCACAGTGTGTGACTGCTGAGAGGACTTTGAAGGTCACGCCCCCATTCTCCACCACTGTGCAAATGTGCCTCCTGGCGCACTGCTGGTTGGGGGATGAAGTCTCCTTGGCTCTAGAGTGTCCTTGGGGACTAACAAGCCATCCTGTTACCTGCAGTAAGTCCCACACAGTGAAATTGCTGAGAGGTGTTCCCAGGCCATGTCCAGTTTCTCAATTACTCTGCAAACATGCCTCCTGGTGCGCTGCTGGTTGGGGTAGGATGTCCTTTTGGATGCTTAGGGTTTTTGGGTGCCCAGAAGCCCTCCTGGAACCTCCAGTAACTCTGACACAACAGGATTCCTGAGAGCTGGTGGGAGGCCCTGCCCCCTTCCTCCCCCACTCTTCAAATGCGACTAGTGGTTAAAAAATCATTTGAGATGTCATCAATGATATCATCAGTGATGTCTTGACCATGCCATGAGTGATGTAATATGTGAGGTCATAAACAGTGCATTGCGGGGGCATAAGTTATAGTTAACTCAGGAAACTATAACTGCTGAATTTCACTGGTTTTGTACGAGTGAAATTTGAGGCTAACTATAACGTCCCTGTAACCTTTGGTTTTTTTCAGTGAATATATATATATATATATATATATATATATATATATATATATACACACACACACACACATATATATATTTTTTGGGGGACAACCCTCTTTTTTAATTACCCTTACAACCCGATTTCCCTACCCACCCCGTAAACCTTAAGAACACCCTTACTAACCAATTCCCATACCTATCCCCAAACCCTAAAAATACCATTACCACCCAATACCCTTACCCACACCTAAACCCTAAATATACCCTTACCACCCTATACCCCTGAACCCTAAAATATCAAGTATTCAATGCTTACTTGTTAAAATTCTATTGTTATTGTTAAGATCTGTGTGAAGGTCAATGATGTAACTTTTTAATGATTTGGCCAGTAAACAACAGCACCTGCACGTGAGATTGGCTGGTGGAGAAAAATCCTTCCCATGTACGATATATGAAGGCCACGGCGATGGACATTACTCATGAGAAGAGGGCCGACACCGACAGTTACGACAATATTCGTTTTGATTGGTTCCTTCTCTGTGGGAACCGTAGGAGTGTTCTTCCGATTGAATTTCATGATGTAATTGTGTACTTTGGTGCTAGACAGTTAGACTTACTTCTGTCCATCTTTAGAAGCGGACATCCCTTTCCCACTTCTGAGACCTGATGCTCCTTTTATTTCTGCTCACAGAGTTAATCTCGACCAAGTACATTTCTTCATTCCAAGATGGGAAACTTCATTTTATTCTATTTGAGATGCTATAATTTCTGACACCTGCTGCTTATGAATTTCCCTGACTTTACTCAAAAGTTTAGAATAGCATTGGGGAGTTTCCCCTTCAGGGAAACAGAATCCTTTGCGATTTGCCTATTCTGTTTAAATAACTTAGCTTTGCATTTGCCCTTTGACCTTTCTGGATTATATTCTATCATGCTGCGTTCAGGTGATTATTGAATTATGACTAAAGGATTGATTCCTTTTTTTAACCTTACTAATTTGTTAATAAAACTTTAATGGTTTGCAAATCTACTATTCTCTTGCTACTCTGGGGCAAAACCTCTGCACTGTTATTGCGAAGTTACCAAATTGTTGATGTCGAACCTCATTTTGAGACACGGATCTATCCTTGGATTGCAGGTGAAGTCTGAAGATTTGCACCATATTTTGCAGGGTGTAAATACCGTCCTTTGCACTCAATCGGAGGCACTGCTGAAGCATTTCAAGCTCCCAAGCATAGAATCAAGCAAGACCAAGCTCCACTCCAAGTGAGCCGGAGGCAGCTGTCCCGGAGCCGCTTCTGGTGGGTTTTCATTACCATGAGGATTCCATTTTGATGTATGTGCTCACTATAACTGCTCATATAAATCACCACATTTGATACTGGATGTTACCCATATACTAAGAATCTTTTAAAATACATCAAGGGACCAAATGTGTTTTTACAGAGCTGCCTTGAGGCCCCAACACACAACTTCAAACCTTTCCAGAATGACACTTATATTTGCAGTAAAAAAAATCTCATTGTTGCCAAGTGCTTAAAATGTTTATCCTAACGATGCTGAGGGCCACAAATTCTGGAATACACAGACATTATTATAATTACTGTTATATTTACTAACTATACATACAGATTAATAACTAGCTGGCACAGAGCGCACTGGAGTGTCTTAATATCTGGGACAAAGTTAAATGGGGTAAAGGCTCCAAAGCTGGCACACTGGTTGAGGGACCTGCTGGAATGGGGGATGGCAGAGGAACAACACATGCAGCTTTTCCGTACTGATGAGGGGCATCTGAGGCTATAGTGCAGTGGGCACAGCTGTTGGGCAGGTTTCACGATGATGATGAACAATCCACTGAGGATGGGGTGGGACAGAGGATTGAAATGGGAACTGGGAAGTGGAGTTTGTTGTTTTTCGGTAACCAAGTAGGCACTGATGTTTTCTTATGATATATTGCTCGAAGTCCTGGTTCATGTTTCATTGTATTGAACGAGTCCCGGACCGATGTACAACTCCATGTATAAGTGAATTTTTGTGCCCTGTTTGATTATGTAGACTATGGGTATATATCATACGATGGATCTTATCTAATGCTGCCATGGCGCACTGTATGGCTCGTTGTTTTTTCTTAAAAATCAATAAAATACAGTTTTTTGTTTTTTTTTAAAACGATTTTGGGACCAATTTGGGGAGAAGTTGGCTTTTTCAAGTCTGCATTACCCGAATGATCCACAAACGTTTCGTACCAGCCTGGTGTATTAGACATGAAACACAAACAACTAGACAATAGGTTTAGGAGAGGCTCAAAGAGCCCACTGGGTAAAATATGCTTGGGAGAGTAAAGTGGACAACAATTGACAAAATGGAGGTGGCCATTAAAAAATAAAGACTGAGCATGCTGCTCACTTTGAACTGCTTCACCTGCAATACTTTTGTTTGCTTTATAATTGGTTATAGCAAATTGAGCAAAGTAATGGTAGTCATACAGATTGTGGTACCCATAAACAACACACCAGGTGTGACTACTGTGCAGCTCCCTGCCACAGTCTACGTGTTCCATATGACGTAGTGCAATCCTGCTTCTAGCCTAGCTCTGTATAAAATTTCACAATGCACAAACATAGATTTAGTTTTGTAGAACTGAGCATTGTGGTAACACGTTGAATTTACAACTAAGCTGCTCAAATGTGTTATTTTATGTGAATTTGTAGAGTGCAGCTAATCACCTGTGAGGACATCAAGGTGCTGAGTAGGGCAAGCCTGAGGGGGGAGGAGGAGATCATGTCTGTTTCGTCTGGAAGAGCCATGTCTTGAGGTTCCTTCTGAGGTTCATGAGGAAGGGGGTTTATTCTGAGGGTTTTCAGGAGGTCGTTCTAGGTCTTGACTGAGAGGTAGGAGAAGGAATGTCCTCCGCTTATGGTCTTCTTGATGGGAGGGAGGTGTTTTCTTCCTTGGGATGCAGATCGAAGGTGTCTGGTGGGTTGGTAAAAGTTGAGGCAGTGGTTGAGATAAGCTGGATCGGTGTTGTGGTGAGCTTTGTAGGTGTGGGTGAGTAGCTTGAACTTACATTTTTCCTGGACTGGAGCGAGTGGAGATTGATGAGATGTGGTTATTTTGCTGAATGTTCAGGAGGAGTCTGCGGGCGGCGTTCTAGGTGGTTTGAAGGCGAGGGTTCCCTTAAGGGTGGCATTGTAGTCCGTTTGTATATTGAAGTGGAGATGTTCATAAGGCTGGTGTCAGAGTCCGTGGAGGTGGTGCAGTCAATCGTGTTTTTGTAGATGATCGCAAGTCCTTCACCTGGTTTGTGGGCTAGGTCCAGGTGTATGATTTTGTAGGCGGGTGGAATGGCAACAGCGATGTCTGGTTTGGAGGTTAGGTTGAGCCATGTTTCGATCAGGAAGAGAAGGTTGAGTGTGTTGCAGTTGAGGTGGTCCCGGATTTTGGTGGAGTGTTTCCCGAGGGTTCGTACATTGAGGAGCATTGGGGACAGTTGGTGCGGGGCGGTGGCGGAGTGAGTCGGTTATTTGGAGGTGGTGGTGTCGGAGTCCGAGGTGTTGTAGGTGAAATCGCAATGGGAGCAGGAGAAAGGTTCTACCGTGGTTCTGGTGGATGTGCGGCAGCAGCGTGTTTGCCGGTGTGTGTTGAGGTCACGAAGGGCTGGTGGAAAAGTAGAGACTGCATTTGTTAGCTACAGTGGGGGCTGTGGTTGTGGCTTTGCATTGGATAGTCATGGGGCCAGGGTTCCTGGTGCTGGGCGCGGTCCAGGCACGAACAGGCACAGACGGGCTTGCCTTTGGAAACATCTACCGAAAAATGGTAAATGTCCCCTCCACTGCCTCAAGAGTGTATTGATGTCGACATTAAATATGGTGTCCGGACCTCCTGCTTCAGCAATTTTATAGAAATTCTCATGCAAGTACTTCACTTGCACCCAGATACCCTTAGGGGTAACAGTGCTGCGCTATACAAATACTGATTGATTGATTGATTGAATTCTTGTCCAAAGGACTTGTCAATAACTGCACTAAGGTTACAGAGAGTGCAGATGCCCTACCGGCAGCCTTGATAAAAAGCAAACGCTTTTCCAGGTTACATCAGAATTCTCCTGAACACCAATAAGATTTGGTTATTACGTAATATGATTGAATGATAAGGGAGGATGTGGCGATATGGCCAGAGCTGCCGACTTTGGAACTGGATATAGATAATTGCAAATATGCCTTCAACCCAACTAGGACTGGGGTAATAAAGGTAAATATATCTACACATGCCCTGTAGGATTAATTTGAAGGTCAACATATAGTTTGTAACTGTGTAAATGAATACTTAAATGTTACATATCCCATTTAATGAGTTAAATATTATCAAGATGACTCTCTTTATAACAGTGCTTAGTTATAAGAGTAAGCAGTCAATATTCAAAGTACAGACACTGTAGTATCCATAGTATGGAAATATGTCTAGATTACCATGACATCACAAGAACGTGGGAATCATTTAAAGGTTGACATACAGAGATTGTACCTTTGTAAATGAATACTTAATGTTGTGTTTCCCAGTCAATGTTCCAAATTTATAATCAAGGCAAAATTTTAAATCAATGCTTATTGTATTTATAGAAGCAGGTCAATAGTCAAAGTGCAGACGACGCAGGGCTCATAGAGGTATAAAACATTTATAAATAACTATACAATCACAAGAATACAGAGTACAGGGTTTAAACATGTGTGGTAGGTGGTGGCGCCAACAATGAGTATGCCTGTAGTGTAACTCCGATTCATGTAGGACGGTGCCACAGGTAGGGGTTATCCCTGAACCCCTAAATCAGTGGTTCCCAAACTTTTTCATCCCTTGGCTCCCTTAACCTATTCGCCATTGGCCTCGGCTCCCCATTATGTTACTTCGTTTTGGCGGGTGGGAGGGATGTAAGCCCAGGGTCAGGAGTACTTCAATTTTTCTCCCTGAAAATAATTGGGATGAAGCAGATGAAGGTATTATAATCATAATGTGTTATTTTGTGGGCTTGTGTATGAATGTTCTAGATATGTCTCTCACTGTTCGTGGTTCTGAGTATGGATGTTCGAAGTGGGTACGTTTTTGAATGTGTGCATGAACGAGCATTGTAGATCACTATGTATGTGGATGTAAATGCATTGATATTCTGTGCCTATTTGCATTAATGTTTTAGGTTGGTGTATGGTTTTGAGCAATGTTACACATCCTTAGTGAGAGTAGGCACAGGCTTGGATGAACACCACTCCAAAAGTCGTGCAAAACCAGGCTAAGTCCATCAGAAACAGGAAACAAAGTGTCTTTGGTACCCTGGTAGCAGAAAGAGGCCAATATTTATTTTCAATCGTGTTGGGGAGGTAAAATAAAAAAACGTATTATCAAAACATAAGAAAGAAAAATAACTAATGTCCCAAATGTTAAAAACATGTATAAAAAAAATTTCAGTAGAGTTAGGGCATAACAATTAAAACTCCGTAAAGAGCTGAATAAATAAACGTATTTCATTTATTTTAACAAAGCATGGGGCATTCTTGGGAGAAATATAGGGCGCTGATGTTTTTGAAACCAACTGTGGGAAAAATGGTAAAATAACAATCATTTTCCACAGTTTCAAAGCGTTTATGACCAGGAGCCGCAAGAGCAATGCAAGGGGTAGCAATGGGCAAGCCAGGGGTCGCAATAGCGACACCTAAATGATGCCAATGCTTTTTAGCAACCACAGAACAACACAACAAAGAGGGGAAAAAGCAATAACGTTCTAAATGCACCTTGAAGAGTGAAAGCAGCTCACTGATGCAAGTTTACAGCTCATTGTGCTACATTAAGAGGACTACTGCTTATGAACTTGAAGTATCCGCAGGATTTCTTTGACAAAGGCACTGATCTTGCAACACAAAATAAAATCTGTGTTCTGCACATTACACCTTGTGCTATGCAGCAGGCACATTAACCCTCTATGCTGCTTTAAGAGGAGCCAAAACTGTGACAGGCAAAACACATCTATGTCTGCATTATTACTACACCAAAGCCGGATTTCACTACCTTTTGCACACAACTTCTTGAAACTGGAAGCTCACTTTCATATGGGGCAGCTAACAGCATACACTTGCCATGTACACTGTCGCCTGTATCCATGTGCAGGCGCTGGCAGCAGGGTGAGTGGTACTGCGAGGCCAGCTGGGTGGTCAGCATCCCCAGCTAATCATCAAATGCCAGTCATGCACCCCCCAGCAGGGACCCATCAGCAGTCCGCACCTTGAACCCACTGTCAAGCTACACCAGCCTGACAGCTTCTAGGCACTGTGTATCCTGCAGTCCCAGGTGCGCGAGTCTTGCAAGCATGCACCCCAGCTCTTCGAAGGACTCTCATGCAATCCAAGACCTCTGTCCAGTTGTGCAGCAAAGCACATGTTTATCAGCGCTTGAAAGGTGAAGCTCGCTTAGGCCCTGTGGGGAGATCTGCACCTGGTCAGGTGCGTGGCTGACTGAGTTATTTAAACCTGCTACACACCAATCCCTTTTTTTTAATGAACTTTTTCTGACTCGCTATAATGGTTTTAATATTCTCGGGTTGCAGGCAGTGTTTATGATCACCAGTAAAGGGTGACCCTTCTAAATTAAATTGAGTGTAGTATTTTAGCAGAGCATTTTAGTTTATCGAGCGGCATTGACTACCCTTAAATCTTATAATTTGTATTAGGATGTGCTACTGGCGCCTCTCTTTACCTCGTCCTTTTCTCCGGGTAGTAAGTTGTAGCTGTTTTGTGGCAGGAGATGATTTTTCATTATGTTATTGTATTTTTATGCCTCTGCTCCTTTCCTGCAGGGAGGTAGATGTTTCTTCTGTTAATCTCTTCTCTTCTTTTTAGAATCTACTTCGCTTAGTTCTGGACTTCATTCTGTGCTCCTAATAACCGTGCATGTTTTTAAAAGATTGAAGCTAAATGAAACACCTGCTACTTCCTAATGTGAAAATCGCCTCATTTTTGCCACTACATGTGCATCTGTTCGCGGCGCCCCTGGCTAGTTTTGTTGGCGCACTGGGGTGCCGCGGCGCACAGTTTGGGAACCGCTGCCCTAAATTGATTGACCAACGGTCATGCAAGATAACAACGAGCCTGTGCACACGTAAACAGTATCAACAGATCAATTCACTGTGTAGAAACTTCACCGTAAAAACGGACACAAAGTGTTACAAATATACAGTGAAATGAAGATGAGTAGTCATGAGAAGTATTTTTCTCTTCTTTTTAATCCAGATAGGTTGCCCAGCCAACACGTGTTTCGTCTGGGGGGTACCCCAAGACTTCTTCAGGGCTTCTGGCAAAATGCCTTGCGGTGAGAATCTCTCTGCCGGTTGTACTTCCGTCCCGGCTGGTGAATGGTAGTGAAAACTTTTTTTACGGAATGTTGGGCCAAGAGTAAGGACCTAACAGTCAGCCGAACGTGGAGGTATCATTGTAAATAGGACAGCGTGCTGTAAACGACGTGCCCGACTCCCGCCCGGATTTCAAATGATAAAAGAATATCTGGAACAGCGAGTACGCCGCCAGCATCAGACCCACAGTGTCGGTGATTTAAAGGCCGACCTACAGAGATTGTACCTGTATAAATGAATTCTTAATATTAGGTACCCCATTCAACATAAAGCGACCCTCATATGGTAATACTGAATGTTGTAAACTGAAGTCAAGGCTTTTTGTAACAGTGCTGGGGTTTCAATGAACATTTAGGGGGGAGAACATCATCCTTGATTAAGGATTTAAAGTCTACTAGTAAAAGGTCCCATATTTGTGAAATGTGGTGTTTTGAATGAATGAATTAAATATTCCTAAATCGTGAACAAATGCCCAGAGGCGTCTTGGCACTAGTTGCCATAGGAAGGTGTGAATTAGTCTCCTGTAACAATGATTAGTTTAGGAATGCAGAAAGACCAGCTAAGTCTGTGCAAATAGCCAGGTTTTTAAGACCTTCCTGAACCTAGTCAGGGATGGGGCTCTTTTGAGATCAAGAGGCAGGCTGTTCCACAGAAGGGCTGTTGCCCTAAAAAAGCTTTTTACTCCCCATGTGGTTTTCTGAAAGGTACCACCACATTTTTTGTGGAAATCGAACGGAGTGGACTATTGGGGATACACCATCTCAAATCCTTTCTGAAATAGAGAGGACCCTGTCCATGAAGGGCCTTGTAAGCCATGCAAAGGGCCTTGGAGGTAAACTGTTGTCTAACCGGTAGCCAGTGTAGGTTTTTTATGGCTGCTTTAGCTGACTGGGACTTGGGAATTTTTGGGAAGAGCATGCCGCAGCATTTTGTAGTGTCTGAAGTTTCTTAAGACAGGAGGCCCGGAGATTAGAATAAAGGCTGTTACAATAGTCCAGTCTCCCCAATATCAACGAGATGACCACCGTTTTGAGAAGCTCAAAAGGAAATAATTTTTCAATCTTTTTCACTAGCCGTAAGAAGAAAAAGGAGGCCGACGTTTTGGCGAATGCCAGAGTTTTTCCTCCCTGTGTGTGTGTTCTCTCAGCGAGGAGCCAAGAGTGTGAGACCTTCTGCCAATGTTGTCACAGAAGGAGGGGCGGGCGTTTCCAGTTGATTTGAATATTCTGCTTAGCCAGGAGCAGGGCCATCAGTTTGCCATCATGAAAAGAGGCCTAATATTACAGATTCAAGGGAAGTTGTAATTGCACATCCAGTAACTCGAAAAAAAATATCTAGTGCCTGCGACCAGCATATTGAAAGTGAGGTACATGACCATAGCATGTAGGGCTGGACCACATCTATCACCCCACACATTGGGTATCGCGCCTCTGTATTGGGATAGGCACTGTGAGGCCGTTGGGGCATCAGGTAAGCTCTGTTAACTATATTAAATAGAATGTATTTTAATCACGTGATACGCTCAATTTTATGTGGATATAAGTGTAACTGAATACTTAGGGCCTGATTTAGAGTTCACCGGATGGGTTAATCCATCACAAATGTGAGAGATATTACGCCATCCCTATTACAAGTGCCATGGGATGGGATATAATTAAGGCTCCCTGTTTTCCGTTTTTACAGATTTTTACAGATAAAGACAGAAAACAATGTGTTTTCTGTCTGCATTTATTTTTTAAGGTGGATAAATACAGATATTGGTGCTTCTTTAAGTGAACCTCTGTGCTGTCTTTCATGAATTATAGCCCAACAGCTGAGCAGCTGGACAGCATGGGAAATGGAAAAATAGGATGAGATTGTTTTAAATAACAGCATGTCAACATACATTTGTGGTATAATGCTAATATTTACCAGTGTATGTATTTTTGTATGTAATATCTGGCAGCTTAAATAGTTAAAACACGGCAGACATCAAAGTCTGAGTGCGCGTCGATCAGTTAAATAAATATGGAAATGTACAGACGGAAATGTTAAAAAAATAAATACCATAAAACTGGGGGCCCTAGATATAATGAACTCGTAATTTGTGACGGAATAACCCATCCACCGAACTCCTAATCAAGCTCTTAATGTTATGCAACCCATTCAATATGCCACAAAATACAGTCAAGGCATTAATTTAAAAAACAATGAGTATTGTATTTATAAGCAGGGAAATATTCAAAATGCAGATGGTGCAGCTCCCATAGTGGTGAAAATATTTATAAAGAACCATAAAATGCCAAGCATGTGAGATTCATTTAAAGGTTGAAATACAGAGATTGTACCTGTGTAAATGAACACTTAATGTTATGTATCCCATTCAATGTGTCAAAAATTGAAATCAAGGCCACACTTTTGAAAACAATGCTTATTGTATTTACAGAAGTAAGCAGGTCAATAGTCAAAGTGCAGATGGCCCAGTGCTCACAGTGGTGCAAATATTTATAAATAACCATAAATTCACATGAACAAGGGTTGCAAATCTAGCCTTATATATAAATCATCCCAAATAAACCGAAAGTGAATCTTTATCACACAACACCCAAGATGTAGCATTGACGTTTCGACCCACTATTATTCATATGGGTCTTATCAAGACTAAGCCCTCTGTCTTTGCATTCTCCTGACATTATTAGCGCACTGTATTTGATGATATTCACTCTTATTTCACAGCAGGGCCATAGTGCCGCAATGGGAATGTAACAGGTGCTCACGTAAGGCGCTTTAATGGCCTTGGGACGAGTTTGAGCTGTGGGATGAAACCTGTAGATACTGCAATCAGTTCAAATTTTTGTTCGACATTTGAAGCACTTGTGTCAACGTTATGCAACGAGTGGTATTGGTTTACGTATTGTGTATTTTCTTTTTGCATGCCTTGTCTAAATGTCGTCCGAATATGAATTTTCTATAATTTTTTAATTTTTTCAATTTTGACAAAGAAAGTGCTGCCATTGAAAACCTCATGAAACAGTACATCAAATGCCAGTTCTCGCCAGCCGCTTACAATATTCTCCTTTCATATCTGAAAGTAAGCCGAGAGGTGGGACTACCTTACAGCATCCCTTCATTGCTGGTCACATGCACGTTTTCTCGAATGTCCAACTCGAGTTTCAGGCCTATAAAAAGAGGATAGTGTCATGGACATCATTTAGGGGTCGCCAGGGGTCGCAGTAGTGACCCCTGGCTTGCACCTTGCGACCCCTGGCACTGCCTTTGAGACCCCTGGCCTCAAAGGTGGCAAAATCAGCGCCTGGAACACAGAAGAAGTCACACTAATGGACGTCGTTTGGTGCTCCATTTTCCTGGTGTTCTGCTAAAATTTTATTACACAAATGGTGAATAATATTTACTATTAGTCTAAAAAATTGAGTATAATTAGCTGGAATATGACCCTATCTGACAATTACGTTAAGGAAAATATGCTTTTAAATGTATGTTGTATGCATGCTTGTAGGGGAGGAGTGTGTTTATATGAGAGAGTGCATGAATGTGTGTATGTTTAAGTATATGTGTGTGAGTCAAAGTGAAGGTCAAATGGTGCGTGATGTCACTTCCGCTGCCCCTGGCATTTTGGTGGATTGACGCCCATAGATAGTATCAGAAATCAGCACCTTTTCAACGAGCCTTCTCTTGCCCAAAGAGGTACAGCTTATGTTCTTTTCCAGCATTGAACTGAACACAGTACGAGGAATTTTGCTATAACTCGACGTTAGCTCTGATGGGGAACATTCCTTTTCTAGCCAGTACGGTCAAGCCACAGCACCGCATTGCATCAAATGACCAGCCAAGCCCCTTGTGACGTCATTCATTACCCGTCATGCACCTGTGACACCATCTTTCCAGCATCCCTACCTTCAGGTAAGATCAGCAGTGTGTCTCTTGAGGATCAAGAGAGATTTGTTTTTCCTTTTACATTGTGATGTTGAACGGTTTCGATAGCGGTAAACACGGTCTGACACATGGATGTATTTTCTAGCTTTGGGCTTAAATATTCCACCCCGGCATTGAGAATGTATGCCAGTTTCATTCCTGCCAACTCACACGATTTCGGCTTCCTTCAAACGGTCATCTGGTGAGGATCCAGTGAAATTGTCTCCACAGAGCCTGAGTGGACACTGTGTCAATCACAGTGTGACTCGGCGCCCTCCCAAACTCCCTGCCTGCTCTGATTGAATACATATGGGAGGTGCTCAATTAGTAGATTGTAAAGGAGAGTAGCACTCGAGTGCTTCACTAGAGCGCACCGACTCATCTGTGTCACGCTTCTTTCTTTACAAGCCAAATTGCACTGAGTTGACTTGCTGCCCCATGAGTGCCGGTACTCTCTTTGAGACAAGAAAAAGTTCCGGTACTCAAAGGCAGAAAATTTAGAAGTGCCGGTACTTAGTACCGGTGAGTACCGGCCCATTTAAACCACTGCTCCTGCCTCAAGCTGCATTCAATGAATGCATGCGCCAATGCAGCAGCAGGGCATGTCGATGCGTTTTACTTTATATATGGCGCCGTGCTGCAGTGATGCCATAGATCGGAGGTCAGTGCAATAAGAACTTCACGAATAACATAATTACTTTTGAGCATTGTTAGATTTGGGGGTCTCTAGTTGGCAGAGGTATGTACCTTTGTCCAAATAGGGACCCTTGAGTCTAGTCAGGAAAGTAGGTACACTCCTGAAATAACCCCTGCTCACCCTCTTGGTAGCTTGGCACGAGCAGACAGGCTTAGTTCAGAGGCATGTGTAAAGCATTTGTGAACACATACAGTAATCAAGGACGAACACTACAAATGGACACCACACAGGTTATATATTTATAAAAATAGGTATACTTTATATAGATTTATCACAAGACCATAAACGACAAAAATAATCCACAATACTGTTAAGAATACTTAGTTCTGATCAAAAAGGCTTAATCTGGGCTGTTCTGTGCGGAGTCGGTAGCCTCCTCCGGCTACGGCGATGTCGAGAACAAACAGAGTCTAACAAACCCAGCTGACCGCGTCGAGACGGGCCAACACAGCGTAGACAGACTCGGTCACAGTACCTTTGACTTGAAGCGGCAGGCACGGGCGTGCAAGCCGGATGGCTGTTCGCCGCGGTCGCGATGCAAAATGGAAGCGTTGCAGGACGCCGTTGTCCCTCGATGCGGTGCAGGCAGCGGCTCGTTGACGTCGCCGAGACGGAGTCGGTGAGACCAGGGCCGTGCATTGCAGGGCGAGACGGGCAAGCCGATGCGGTGCTGGCAGGTTGCCGGTGCGGCGACGGAGCCGGATTCAGGAGCTAGCGTCGATCAGTCCGGACAGCGGTGCGAGTCGGGCGGTGCGTCGCAAAGCGTGCGAGCGGTGCCCAACTCCGGTGCGGTCACAGGACTCGAACTCAGCAGCAGTGACCGTGTCGGTCGGACCAGTTCGATTCGGCGTAGCGAAGCGTTGCAGGACGCGTTGTCCCTCGATGCGGTGCAGGCAGCGGCTCGTTGAGCGGAGTCGGTGAGACCAGGGCCGTGCGTTGCAGGGCGAGACGGTGCTTCGATGCGGTACTTACAGCACCAAGTCGGTCGTGAGAGTCGGTCACAGCTCCCCACCTCTGCAGCCACTGGAAACAGAGTTTCCAGCAGCAGTTCACAAAGGGGGTGAAGTCCAATGGTCCTGGGACTTCGGTCAGGGGGCAAGCTCTCTTCCAAGCCCTTGGAGATCCTTCACAAGTTGATGAAAGTCACAGCAAAGCAAAAGTTCCCTTTCTCCTTTCTTTTGGCAGTCAGGCAAACCACTGCAGGCCAATCCCCAAGCAGCACTTCAGCTTAGGGATAGTCTCTCCTCAGTTTCTTCTTGGTTCCGCTCCTCAGCAAAGGTTTCTTCTTGTTCCCAAAAGTGATCTAATCTTCCTGGGGTCTGGGTGCCCCTCTTATACCCTGATTCTCTTTGCTTCTCTGGAGGCAGAGAGGCCTCTGCCTAGTCCAAAACCAGTTCTGGTCAGTCCTGGAGCACTTTGTTTTCTGACTCCTTCTTTCCTTTCAGAATGTGGGGCAGAGTGCTCAGCCGCCCGGCAGGAGGTGGAGCCAGCATTGTGGAAGGCAGGCACAGCCCTATTCAGACCCAGGTGCAACTCCTCCCTCCAATCTGGATGCAGATCTTTCTATTCAGCCCTGCGCTGACTCACCCTGTCTCCTGTAGCCACCCCCCAGCCCCTGTCACTCAATCTCCAGACAAGGAATACACAACCTAGCAGAGGCAGGCTTGGATAGTTAGGCAGCAAGAAAATACCCACTTTCTAAAAGTGGTATTTTCAAACACAGAATGTTAAAACCAACTTCACTAAAAGATGCATTATATCATCCTGAGTTCAGGCATACTAAATTCGTTTTTCTACCATGTTCCCTGGGTCAGTTCTGACTATAAGGTGTAATAGTCAGTCTGCCCATTCTGGCCTATGGGGAGCAGGTAGCCTTGCAATAGTGAAAAACGAAAATGGCTGTAATTCACTATTAGGACATGCCACACACACCAGGGCATGTCCTACCTTATACCTACAATGCACCCTGCCCTAGGGGCCTACTTTAGGGTGACCAACATGCAGTAAAGGGAAGGTTTAGGGACTGGTAAATGGGTGTACTCACCAAGTCGACATGGCAGCCCTAGGCTGCACACAGGCTCTGCGATGGCAGGCCTGAGACACATTTACAGGGCCGCTTCTGTGGGTGGCACAGCCAGTGCTGCAAGCCCACCAGCGGCATTGGATTTACAAGCCCTGGGCACACTGAGTGCACTGTACTAGGGACTGACAAGTAAACCAATCATCCAATCATGGAGTCACTAATACATATATCAATTAACGATAGGGAGCACTTGCACTTTGGCACTGATTAGCAGCGGCAAAGTGCCCATAAGCATCTAGTCCAGCAAAAACATATCGGCAACAGTGGAGGCATTACGAAAAAATGGAAGGGAGACCCACGCCAAGGATGCCAGGTCTAACACGCATGTCATACCGCATGTCATTCCTCACCGCCTTAGGAAAGATGAAAAACTGAGTCGGTCTTAATTCAGAGTCATGACCTGGCAACACGTGCTTTGTTTGAGCAGTGAATGTTGGCTAATGTTAAACTCATTGAGCTACCCTCCACACACACACAACTTCCCTGCAAACGTTGGTAAACATCACACGTACACATACATCCTTACCCTCAAATTCATTCCACATAATTCCACTACACACAACATATTTTAACATCTTAAAATAACATGACACATTTCAACTACACACACTTCCGCACCACATCATTACACTCCATGCCACACAATTACAAACCAATAACATAAACTACACATAATTCCGCTCCAGACCACATAATTACACTCCACACAACACAATTCAACTCCATATAATTTCACTACACATAATTACACTCCAACCTACATTTCATGCAGGATATTTACACTGCACATGTATCCACTCAATTCCAAAACACATAATTACACTCCACAAAAAAAATCAACCTTGCAACATGCCACATAATTCCACACCATAAAATACTACTCCACACCATGCCATATAGTACCACTACAAACCATGCCACATAATTCCACACAACACAATTCAATGCCACACAGTTTTGCACCACACAACATAATTACACTCCATGTAATACCACTCAGCTCCACATAATTACACTTCACATAATTACACTCTACTCAATACAACATAAATATCCTCAACATAAATACACTCAATGCCACATACCAGCAATCCACATAAATGCACTCCACACCATAACACATAATTCCAATAAGAATAATTTCGCTCAATGCCACACAATTCAACTCCACGCATTTACAAAACACACCACATAATTCCACACAAAACCACGTTTCTGATACACAACATGATTCCACAGCACACCACATACCTCCAAAACACACCACAAATTTACACATAATACCACAACTCATAATTCCAATACAACCCACATAATTCCACGCCACACCACAAACATCCACTACACTCCAAACCAAAACACATAGGTAAAAAACATTGTCATGTGCAATGCCAGAAGCTCTAAGTCTTGCAAATGCGAGACCTATTGCATTGCAAATGCTTGTTCTGTCTGCTTTGGTTCGTTGTTTTAAACAGCTGTTTGCGCACGTTTGTGCGCTTCCCTTTATAACAAGCAGCGGTGGAACTCATTTTAACCTTAAATATGGTGGCCGCTTCAGGAGGCCCCTGCCCGCAGGTTACATTTTTATTATAATTAGTGCGATGGCCACCCCAGCCTAATCTCTAAGTTTTGCGGCTGCATACATTTCTTTTCTCCCTCTTAGTTTTCTCCTCCCCCACCCTGCTCTTTTACCGTTACGGACAGCCAACCCTCTCTGAACTGCTTGTGTTTTTTTACACTCAGTATTTGGAAGGGCATGGAGACTGAAGTATTTCATAATTCACGGAGAGGCCAAGTATTAAATGGGCACGAATTCTGTACTCTTTCCACCACCTGAATGCTATGTAATTTCCACAAAAGCTAAATTAGAGGTGCTGTCGCATTTCTTTAGTTAATGTTGACATCTCACTTAATAAGATTCCCCGTTTTTAGATCCACATAATTTTGCCACACTCCAGCAATTTGCACAAAACCTGCCATCAACGGCATGCGTTTCTCCATCAAAAAAGTAGTCAAATTTGGTTCAGATTGCTCAAATCAATCAAAATTTATAAGGGAGGGGCAAAAAAATGTGACTTTCCAAAATAACTTGTTTCATCCAGGTTTTTTGGTAAATGTAAGCACAGAGAAACAACCCTTTTTACTTTCCTTTCTTCCTTTGCTGAAAACTCAGAGGTTCCATGGCAGCAGCAGGACAGGAATCTGGCACTGAACTTTGGAACCAGTAAGCCATGATTCCTAACGAGGAGCCAGATGGAGCAGCAGGGCAGGTTCAGAGGAAAACCCACCTCTAACCCTGTCCCAGCTCTTAATGGGACTGGTAGCACAGCCCTATTAGAAGCTGGGACAGGTCTAGGGGTCCTGCCCCTGCTGCTCTGTGTGGCTCCTCATTGGCCTCAGGGATGCACGACACACTGCCTGGCTGCCCCGATGGATTTATGAGAGTCCAGGCCGTGGCAGCTTCATTTAAGTCCTCAAAACCCTCTCAAGGGCTATTTTCAAAAGTTGATTAGGCCTCCTATTGGCTGATTGAGGTTCATGCCTTTTTCCTGCTTCTGGTGCCCTTTGTTACACCCCCATCCACCCCCCTCGCAAGGGTGGCGGGGTTGCCATATCCTGTCTCCCTTATAGGGGTTCGATCCTTTGTTCGGGCCTTAGCGGGGATTCCCCTCTGGCCCCTCTATGCCCCCTGTGGATGTGGGCCTTCACCCCATATGCCCTGACAGAGCCTCGTTTTAGCAGATATATTGTGCTGCCTGTGCAGTGACACAGTTTGAACCTTCTTTTCCATACACGCATGACACGGAAACACTTTCCAAAGAGGCTACTCTGTATTCACAGGCTCCCAGCCCATCCACACAGCAGCTCTAATTAAGCGTCCTATTACTCACTCCCTTTCATTTCAGCTTCATGCCTAGGGGCAGCATGGAACGCAATAATAGCTCAACTTGGTTCTCACAAACGACATCTAAACACTACATCAGGGCTCTCCAATGTTTGGCCTGGAGGGCCGAATCCATGCCAGATTTTTAAGATAACTGCATTTATTTAAATGTGGATATGGTAAATATCTGGCATGGATCTGGCCCTATAGGACCGACATTGGAGAATCCTGCACTACATAAATAGGCCACATTTCCACCCATCTCACTTTCAAGGAGTAGCGTGCTATTCGCTCGCAAATAAACTGCGACGCCTCGTCGAGGGTATGAAGTTGTATAAATGGTATTGCAGTTCAATACAGTGAGTGCATTTTCATGCCCTTGGTGGAGGGTAAAACCCAATTGGACGCTCCTGCTTTAATGTGTTTTTCTAAAACTTGTGGAAAGTGGAAAACCTTGGGTGGAAGACGAGCATTTGTTTTTAGGTTTTGCCTAGGCAGCGCTTGCGCTGTCTCTTCGAGATATACTGTATTAAGGTATGTACTTTAAGCTCCGCCCACTCTCCCCCATGTTTGTAATTGGCTGCTGTTACTGCACTTTAACAATTTTGCCTTTTGATTTGTTAATAGGCTTATTAGTCCCTCCTTAGTACCTCCCTTTCTTCTATTGTTACCTCCCATGAGGACTACCCCTTTTACTTGTGTTATTACTCAGGATGTTTAACAAATTGTTATTGGGGACTATTTGGGAGTGTTTGTTTCTATATTGCTGTAGCAGGAATGGCACGCTCTTCCTTTGTTTGCATTTCATTTACAAGCTGCAGAGGTAAATGTGCCCTACGCGCTTTCACTTTTAGAAAGGGTGCCTGCCGCCCCACAGAGCATTTGCGGGAAGCTGGAACTTGTTGTTAATGGGCAGGGGTGTGAAAAGAGGACATTTCTCACTTAATCCACCACACTTGAAACACATCATTTAAGGTCTACATATAGGGAAGCAATCAGGAGAGGGACGAGGATGCAGTGATTGAAAGAAATGAAATGCTCGGAGTCTAACCAAAGGAGGGTGCGTGTAGCTGTACATGGCTTCGGTAGGAGCGACTGAGCTACCAGACACTTCAATGAGCGATCCAGCTTACAACCCCAGTCCCGTCCTACCACAAAGCTGACAGGGGAGGGGCGAAGCTGGGGGCTAAAGTCCGCTCCGCCCAATGAGCGTTGCGCGCCTGCAGAACTGAGACTACAAGAACAGGTCAATAAGAGGCCGAACATGCAGGCAAACTTGGCTATCACATCCCTGATCACTCCAGACACACAACCGAGTGAGATACATGTTGGTCCATGTCTAAATAACAGGTTCCAGAGACATGGGTGAAACTATTGTCTGTCTGAAAGGTTATCTACAGGACTTTAAGACTGGACTAACACTGCGACAAGCCTCTCACCGGACATCGTGTTTGAAATCAATAGACTGAGCTACTGTAACGATGAAGGAGGGTTTGTGGTCAATGTCCCATATGAAGTTATGCTACGTGTATCTGTAAAGCGCACTATCATCTGTGAGGGGATCCTGGCGCTGTGCAGGTTTTGACCTTATTACACTATTATTATTGCGGACGTTTTTGACATACCACCCCATCTACCAACCAATAAAAAGGCGGTATTATCACTAATAAAAACAACCAATGAAAAGAGCTCGATGTGAGGGTCTTTTCAAAGCCTCCAGTAAACGTTTCCATTTTTAGGTCGAGCTTTAGCAGCAGTGCGCATGCGCTGCTCGCTCTGCGAGACTGTGGTAGTAGACTATGGGAGACAAGCTGCCGCCACTCTCCGCCCATATTTCTGATTGGCATCTGTCTTTGTCCTTCGTAAATTCTGGTGTGTGATTCCATAATAGGCTTGTTAGTCCCGCCTTAGTACGGCCATGACGTCATTGGTATCCTCCCATGGCTACTGGCCCCTTTACTTTGCTGTTACACGGTGTATGCACTCTGTTACAAATGTATTGACCAAAACAGGACTGCACACACCCCGGCCGGCATCACTGCGGAGTCACTGACCAATGGCTTGGCTTCTTAGACAATTACAATGTAATTGTGAAGACTAGAGAGGTTTAATAGGTGAGGGGTGAGGCACGGGGTCAATCCTGCAGTGCTGCGGGAGTCGCCCACGGCAGAGCGAGCGCGTGGCATTTCAAGAAGTTTTTGGATGCACTTGTGTCAGTGTGTGGGCAACTGAATGGCAGCGCAGGTCCTCCTCACACCACGGCGGTGTGGCTGAGGATCGATTACCGGACCCAGCGCTGACCACGACTGACTTGCTGTTTTGTGAAGCTGCTCAGCAGTGCCATATAATGCTCACTGGCATGGCGGTATGGATCCCGCGACCATGTCACACACGGCCTGAGCCCACCAGTGCCGGTGACAGAGCTGATGCCAGTCCGAGTCAGAAGCTTGCCCCCCTGCCAGAGTGAGTACTGTCATGAAAAATGAAGGGGTGGCATTGGTCGCCCTGTAGGCCTGGGAGTTCACATTGCGTTGTTGCAGGATGGCCCTGCACCTGCCTTTTGCGGCGGCGCCGGCTTGCCTGCAAGAAGTAAGTACCAGAGCAATAATCTGTCTTCAAGTAAACTTGTGCCATATCTGTTATTTGAAAGACCAGCAATAGTGGTGCAACTAAGCTGAGGTAGTGAGCGGGGGCGGGCAGTTGAACCATGCGGCTCTCCGGCGCTCAGCTATAATTAATGTTTTTTATTTGATTCCTTGAGTTGTCAATGAGTATGTATTTGAAATACCACAGCCTTTCGGGCTGTGACCTAGAATGTGTCAGCTGCCTATAATTACGATGAGTGACGCAGATGAAATCAGAGTAGGGGCCTCTCACATCCTACAAGACTGGACCCGGGTCCCACGTGGGACAGAGAGGGCCGCCTGGCCACTGATGCTCCTTTCCATCGATTGATTGCCAACAAAAAAGCCCGGGGCCTATTGGGCGTATTAAGGCTTGTGAAAGCTTGCATGACGAATTGTTTTTCTGCCGGTGTTCTGTAGTTTTGAGCTCTATTTGTGCCCTTATAACACCGGCCCATCCGCCAACAGGTGACTGTGGCCCTGGCAGTATGAACCTGGATCAGTTTCCTACCTGCCCGGGCTCCCTGGAATTGTTGCTGTTGCCTGGCAACACTAGTACTGTGGAGTAGGTGGTGATCTTCAAATGCCTGGGCAAGCAGGCCTCTCTCCAAACTGCCGCACAGTGCAGCCACCAGTTCAGAGTGCGCCTCTCACAATCTAGTGTGCCTCCTGATTCGAGACAGACTGACTTCAACAGCAGCTGAAAGGATGCATGCAGCCCGCTGAGCCAGTGAATGTGTGACAGCCACTTTCTCACCAACGACATCGGCAGCTGCCTTATTTTTTATTTCCCCCCTCACCCTGCTACGTACCTAATAAATGAAGAATGAAAACTGCGTCATTTAGACCAAGGTTGTAAAATCACCCTGGCACCAAAATGTTTTTCACTGGCACACAATTATTTTGGCACCCGCTAAGAACTGCGCATAAACAGATGAAGAATCACCAGGGCAAATGGTAATTGTGCCCCCCCCCCCCCTTTAATATGATATGACCCCGTGCACACAAATCCGCACGTTCCATTGAGAAAAGGTACATCTGATAGTGAGTGGCTGACAACCGGGTGCTTCTTACATCTAATGAACCTCTTACTCAAGGGTTTCAGTAACCCAGTTAATGCAATAATTGACAAGCCAAGGATGTCAAGAGGCTAAAAATAGGATGCTCTGATGGCATTGAACATGTGCACATAACTGGGCATATTATTTATTGCTTGTATAACAACAATATGGCATTGTCTCTGGCGATGTCTGATTGTGCTTTACATTGTTAACATATACTAAATGGTTTTCAACTTGCTCCTAAGTCATGAGGATTTCTTTAAGTAACTCCTCGAGTGCTAAGTACAGATTTTTAACTTAAGTGTTTTTAAGCCACACCCTTAATTATATCGGCCACGACCCTATGAGAGACCCCCCCCCCCCCCAGTTTTTTCATCCCACTTAAAGGTCCCAAAGGCGAGACCTATTGGCTATGCCAGTGCTTGTTTAGCTCCTCGGGGTCTAGACCAGACACTAGCTAAGCACCGAAGCCGGCGACGCAAGAAACCAAAAGTAAACTCTTTAACCCGGAGCAGCGGCCCAAAGAAACAATCCCAGCAACTCACAGAAACATCACTTATCTCAACAAAAGACAGGCTTTGAAAAGAGACACGAAACGAAACACCCGCCCCCTGTTTCTTACCAGGTTTTCTCCGCTCCTGTCCTGGGGCTTCGCCTGTCACAGATACGCCTGCACTGGCGGTTGCTAGGTTACTACATGCGCAACTCAAATGTACGTCATAATGGCGGCAGTGACGCCTCACAGCTCATGACGACATGGGCCACCAAACAATCGCCAGGGACGGTGGCCTGTCGGAAAATATGAAACCGGGGCATTTTGCAGCAAAGTCATCCTCATTGCTTTAAATGTCTAGGTAGGAACAGTTTAAACGAAGGTAGAAACAAGCATTGGCAATGCCAATCGGTCTCGCCATATTACTGCGTGTGTATATGGTATTACGAGAAATAGCACTGCTGTTTTAGTCCTCGCAGATCAGTTGTGGTATTTTGAGTGATAGCACTGCTGTCTCAGTCCTCACACATTAGTTGTGGTATGTGGAGAGACAGCGCTGCTGTGTGTCTCCTCGCATATTACTGTGTGTGTATTTTAGAGATAGAGCTGCTAGCTTTGTTCTTACGATAAAATAAAATTTTGAAAAAAACGGACAAAAAAAGAAGTTGGGAGCTGGAGATGAAACAACCAAACAACCATTGTCCATTTAAGCACTATATGTGTATGTGGTATCATGAGTGATAGCACTGCTGTCTCAGTCCTTGCAGATTAGTTGTGGTATTTTAAGAATAGCGCTGCTATTTTAATCGTTGCACATCACGTGTGGTATATTGAGAGATAGCGCTGCTGTTTGTTTCCTTGCATATCACTATGTATGTATTTTCACAAATAAAGCTGCTAGCTTTGTTCTTATACATTATTGTATGTGTATTTTTAGAGATAGTGCTGCTATTTATGTCCTTATACAACACTGTGGGGCATATTTACGTTCCCTGGCGCATCCCTGCATATCAGCAGGGATGCGCCAGGAAAATGCGCCACGCAAGTTTACCCTTGCAGCCACGTCCGTGCGCCGCATTTACAATGCGGCGCATCGTGGCGCAAGGATAAGCAGATGCGTGACGCATCTGCCGGCGGAAGGTTGGCGCGAGTGCTGAAGTTGTGTCGCAAGCGCGACGCAACTCCAGCACTGTTCCAACCTTCCCTATCCCTAACATGGTGCGTCAATCCTTACGCCTGCTTCAAGCAGGCGTAAGGATTCCGGCGCACCAGCGCTCGAGAAAAGTGACTGCGTGAAATCTTGTAGATTTCACTACGTCACTCTTCGGCGTACCTGCGCGGAACGCCCCCTGCGCCGGTACGCCCACATGAAACCTGACGCAGGTTTCATGTGGCGCAGGGGTTACAACGTGGCGCATCTCCCTAGATGCGTCACGTTGTCAATACTAGCGTCAACGCAGCGCATGGTTTGCGTCGCCGCTGCGTCACATGCGTGACGCAACGGCGGCGTAAAAGTGGCGCATGGGGCTTGTAAATATGCCCCAAAGTGTGTATGTAAACGTAAACTTTTTGCACTTTATTAACATGCCTCAACATGACGCGCTTGACCTAAAAACATATAGTACAATCTAATGTAATTTTTTTTTAAAACAGAACAGTAAGCTGTTGTTAATTTAAAAAAATGTGTATTTCCGTTTGTAATGGATAGCGCATGTTTACCCACCGCTAAAAGAAGGAAGCAAGCACCAGCAAAAAGGAAAGGCAAGCAGAGGCATCGACAAAAACAAACTTAGGCCATATGAGTACTGCGTGTCTATGTGTTATCTCGAGGGATAGCACACGAGAAAGTACCTATGCGAAGTGTAATTTTTAATAATAATACAAACGCCACATGAAGTACATGCAATAAAATTATATGTATGTATGCAAAACGGACCCAAACTAAGCAGCAGTTCAAAAAGTAGATGCATTTGTACTTGGGAAGCATACAATTAGCAGAGGCTGAAACATTGTTTAACTTATTAACATTATGGGCTTGGCATAAATTGGTGCGTTGGAAGGGAAGGGATAATTCTTTTAGCAATAGAGACAGTGAAAATGGAAACCCTTTAACCAACAGAAACAATACAGCCTTTTGAACATATGCATGCTGTTTTCGAAAGGTGTGAAGTACTTAACTGCGGCTCCAAGAAGCAGCTACTTTGAAGGTCTTTGTTTCGTTCTGCTTGTAAAGCACACGATGTGAAGAAGACCTGTGAATGACTGGGGTGCGGCTTTAACACCAAGCCAAGCAGCAAGTTTGCAATTATGTGTTTGTTCGTACTACAAAAGCATATAATTAAAAGGAGACCAGTGAACTCCTTGACTGCGGCTACAATGAAACAGACGTTAAACCAGACACCAAGTTAGCAAAAAAAAAAAAAAAAACTGTTTCTATGTGCATAGGAAGCACACTGTAGGAAGGAGATTAAACATATTGGGGAAGATTTACAAGCCCCTTGCGCCACTTTTGCGTCACTTTTCCCATGTCAAAAGTGGCGCAAGGGGCTTGTAAATCTGCCCCTTAGTACTTTCATAATATTAAACGCTTGCCTGAAAAACAACATAACATAAATAAATGTTAATGTCGATTACACTATGTGTCTGTGTACCTGGGACGCTTTGGATCATTACCTGTCTGCCAAACTCTCAATCAGGCATTAGATATTACGAAATGACAGCTCACTTAAAGATATTGCATTCATGCACCTCAAACATTTCTGTATAAATCTCACCCAATACCATATATATCAACATTCTAGTTCACATCTTGGCGTGCACCACAATTTACTGGAATAGAGAAGACAGAACACGTATCACATCACAACCCTAGCATATGTGACGATAGTCCTTACCCAGTCACAAACCACACTGTAATGTAGTAGCAAATCTTGACGTTTATCATATCATACACAACCTAATGTCAGTTTGGAGATTTTCATTGTCAATTTAACGGATAAACATGTTGCAGCTTCTTGCTCGGAGAGAGATGAAATTGTGGATAATGGAATCATCTTCCATGCATACCGCACATTCTACACACCCCCGCTCAAATTGCTTGGCATACTAGACACAAGTTGCCATATTCCTTCAAATTCCTCGACAAACATCAAGCTGTTACTTTCCCTGGTGGCATTTCCATTTCAAACACCGTTTAATTGTGCTGGTGTAAAATACTGCTAGAATCAATATGTCTACTTCTTGAGCTAAATCCCCCAAAATCGACTGCGCTACCTTAAGGAGTGTCCATAGAAACCTCACCAGGTGACCAGACGTGGACTTCTAGATAACGGAGTTATGGGATTTTGTCCTACTAAGTGCAGAGCAAATCACGCCCTAACGAGAATCGAAAGCTCCAGAGGCCATTGGGCCATTGAAGGCACAAGTCTTTTGAGAATTTTTCAAATTTCTTTGCAGGCCAACCAACCTCTACAATGGCGGTTGCACGTTCCTCTCTTTACTTTGATTCATCTCCTGAATTACCATGCCCTCTCTGCATACTGCAGAATTTACAGCTTGTTACATTCACAGAGCGCCCCACGAATACATAAACCGCGTCTGGCAGCCGTGCCCGGCATCCTCCGTGATGCTAATTAAAACTGTTGTTTACCTATGCGCAAAGCACTCAGCCGGCGTCTGACAAAGCTGCCACCGGGTGCCAGTGGTAATGTCTGTAATGTCTCCCTCTTCTGCCTGGACGCGCAAATAATGCCGACAGAAACCCGCTCTCTGGCTCGGAGAGACCAGTGTGATACAGCTGCCGCGCGCGCCTGTTTGGGAATCGCTTTCATATTTCCTTCTGCTCAAAGCGACGACGTGCACACAAACAAGGGAGGTCAAATTCCTAACTGGACTGCTTCCGTTAAACGACATGATTTGCTATAATCCTGCCACATAGAGGTCATTTCAGGACTGGAAGGAGACAGGACTAACTCTAAGAATGAAGAAGGTATGAGGCGTCGCCTGCTTGTAATTCGCCTCACCATTGTTCTCTCGGCTCTCAGAAGGCTGCAGGAAACCGCTTCGCCTCTTGTGCTGTCTCTGCCTCCCGATGTGAATTGTGAAAACGCCACTGTTTTGTCACGCATGCGCACGATGTAAGGCATCGCACGCATGCGAGACAAAGAGTGCGAACTGACCCACCAATCACACGCCAAACAAGCATTTCTTAATGCAATAGGACGCGTTTTTACGCGAAACCTATTGCATTGGAAATGGGAGGGTGGGGGTCCAGGAATGCAGGAACGGGAGTGGGGAGGGCTGAAGGGGGTGGGCGAAAAGTCACAGACTGCGGGAGGGGGCGGGGGGGGGGGGGGACACAGGGGCAAAAATAGTTTTGGAGTAAAGGGGCCAATAGCCAGGGAAGGATATAAATGAAAACATTGCCGTCAGGAGGAGGGACTAACAACCTGAAAACGAATCAAAAAGCAGATTTTAAGATTGAAGCCAATGGAAAACATAGACAGAAAGTGGGGCGGAGCTTCCCCACAATACTGTATACAGGATCTCTCGACGAGACAGCGCATGCGCTGCCTAGCCGAGACCTAAAAAAAGAATACTTGTATTGTGTATATCTATTTTAGTGTTTCTGCCTTTGGGACACTTTGACCCAATTCTATCGAAGAATGAGAGAACTAGAGGACAGTAAGCAACAGCCAAACTCAACAGAAAGTATGACTAGTTTGTTTCGATAAAAAGCAAATAATCCTTACAATATGTAGTTAAAGGTGCAGTACATTTGTCAAAGTTTTGGTTGCTGTTCAGATTAACTCATAAGTATTGCAGCATCATTTTGTCTGGTTTTTATTAGCAATCCTGAATTCAGAAGTCACATCTATTTAAAATAATTTGCATAGTAAAACAGATCCAAATAAACGGGAAACAGCAGAGAAATAAAGCCAAGGTGAAAAAACGCTAATGACCCCTTATGAGTTAATTGTAAATTCGAAATGGAGCGCAAACAACATTTGCATCTGATCTCGGATTCTGAGCTGAACTAAAATTGCAAACTGACCCAGGGTCTTTTCACCTCGCACATTTATCCAAACATTAACTGTAGGAATTTTGGAGGGAGGATGTCAGAAATGTGGAAAATATCAAATTTTAACAATCCTTTAGCCCCCGTGCTGACATGCGAAACTCAGAATAGAATGACCACCTCACTCCAGGACCTTACCGACACACTACAGTCCTGAACTCCTCACCTACAAATCATTGACTTCAGGTATTAGTTTCAATTACTTCAGTGGAAGCAAAACATGACTACCACACCCAGACTGCATTAGTTTGCCACAGAAAATTCCAGGACTTTAAGGAATTTCTGTTATGACCTGGAGGGAGATGGTCAACCTAACTCGGAATAGGGTGGTAAAATAGATATAGAAAATAATTCCACAACGTGCTGCAGCCGTGTGTCTCTAAGCGCTTTACGGACCTCAGTTCATGCCAAACTCACAATTAAGGGCTGAATATCCAGGCCAAATAAAAACATCATGAAAAAAAAACCACGCAGAGTTTCCAGTAAAAGCCATCATCAACCAAGAGTAAAATTCATCTTGCCAGGCTCCATGTCGAGATAAGATGTTCATGACTAAGTATGTGGTACACCAATGTGGTAGCAAGTTTCCTAAAGTTCCTGCATTTCATGTGGATAAGAAAGATCACAAGCAGCACAATGGGGTCAAAAATGAGGTGTCAGGAGGGTACTCAGGGCCGGCTTTCGGGCGGTGCAACCGGTGCAGCTGCACCTGGCTCTGGGGTGGGGGACGCTGTGTTTAGAAATAACGTAAGGGTTTAAAAGCACTTGCTGCAGAATTCCTTGTGGGTTCAGCAGTTTTCACACAACAATGCAAATGTCAAGATAACTTTGATGATTAATGTTTCTGCTGGACAAAGATCAGAGTTTTGTCAAATGGCAGTTTTGACTCATCATACAATAGCACAGTGTGTTAATATGCCTGTTGCAAAGAACGTGCATCATGCAGATCACAGAACTGTATTATATGTGGATAGCTCAGTCAGTTACTGCTTTTATCACAGAGATCCTTTTGTTATTTGCAGTTCATAAGTTACAATCCTAATATAGCACAGTGACCTATGAACTGTCATCAAAGAGCTGCATGCAAACTGCATGGTATAGGTTACAACGTTTTGTTTCTTTCCCCAGTCTTTCATTATCCTAATGTTGCTAAAAATAGTTCGTTTGGGTAGAAATTAGGCCTGGGCGGAAAAAATCACTCTGCTTGCGGAGCTAGCGGAATTCGGGAGGTCCGTGAAAGACATTCTTATTAATAAAGCCAGCCTCAACCACTGTAGAACGTTTTAAATCCGGAGTTTATTCTTCTCCAGACCAAACACTCTTAAAATATACTGCCTACTGGTATGGATGACATGTGACTCCTGCACCTTGAAATCCTCATTGCCTTATGTAACATTTTCTACAGACTGATTTACACCCGTATTATTCATTGTCTCTGTATAAGTGTGTGTGACGTAAAGTGCTCTGACTTCCTACACTGATATGAATAGCGCTATAAAACAAATGAAATGCACGTGAGGGAGAGGCTATGGATGGATGAGGGGCACTGGGGTGGCCCCAAAAATATTGTCGCACCAGGTTCCACCAGAGCTGAAAAGCGGTCCTGTGGGTACTGTAATGACCGCAGCACCACAAGAGTGGTGCCGAAGTGACCCAGGCGTGGCCAGAGGCTATAAAGGGGGCAGAGACCACTCAGGGTCTTCTGCCCAGAGTAATTCACTGTGCGTGTGTGTCCATCATTGCGGCTGTGACGCGTGACACCCACACATTGGCGAACAACTCCACACTGGCAACGAGGGTGGTGATTCCACACCACCACCAGCCGCAACTAAGCACCAACCCTGCAGGCAATGCCGGTGCGTGCCTACCTTAGTCGAAGGTGCTGCTGCACAGTAGGCCTCCTGTCATCACCCGCACTATCGGCACAGTCTCCGCTGTGCGGCGTCGGCCTCCATCCGCCGGAGCTCTGTTTCGCCCACCCAGGATGGCCTCATCCGGATCTGCCAAAGGTGTGCGGCCTGAACCCGCAGGAGCGCCTGCCGGTTGTCGTAGATCCTCCCCCCGGCTACATGGGCGTGGTCAGCCGCCTCCTCCCCGAGGCTCTGGGGCCGACTGCTTGCCACACGACGGTAAGCCTTCACCTCTCCCAGGGCAAGGCCTGCCCTTCATACAGAGACACACGGACAGTAGCAGAAGAGGGAGACATTATAAAACAAATAGCAAACTACCGTCAGACAAAAGAAAAAAAAAATAAAGATAAAAGGAAGGGGACTTTACACTAAATAAGAAAGACCTATCTGCTTACCTGCCGCACAGCTGCCTGGAACACCACACCCTCTCCACACTCCAAGCACCAGAAGCCAGTCAGCCCTGAAAGTAGAAGAAAAAAGAAACAGGCACGAGCTGCCACAAGTGACAAGTGCAGAGACCCGCATTGTGCGGAAGCTACAACAAATCTCCTACCTCAGCAGGGTGAATAAGCCACTCCACCCTTTCCTCTACATCTGCATCGTCTTGCAGCCATGGCGGATGAAGCAGTCAACACTGGTCCTCAGCAGGGACAGCCTCCTGCCCTGCAAGCGATTTACAAAGGGAGGCCTAGACCTTAGATACCGCACCTATCACACTATGGGAGTGGTAACAAAGAATGGTGCTCTGATCAGGGGGAACAGCCTCCTAATCCCCAATAAGTGGAAGTTATCCACAAGCTTATGCACTAGAGAGATCAGCACTCACTGTCATTAATTTTCTCTGGCTATATGTCTTGATTAAGGCAGTATTTACAAATACCAATTTCAAATGCAAAACTATTTGTTCAAAGTGGTTCATGTCCACATCATACAGGTTCCAATCAAATGTATAGAGGCACGTTGTTGGTTGCAAAATTCTTTATTCATATTAGTACAAAAATGCATTGCCAATGTAGCCAACGGGTTTCGTCCCTTTCTCAAGACTTCTTCAGGGCTTAGTCCTTGTCTACTTGTTTTCTCATGTCACTTGTATATATACGGATTCCCAGGATAGATATTGACCTTAATTATTTGGCTGGTGGTCCCCGTTCTTAAGGAGCAGTCGTGTTCACCAAAGGTCAATTCTGGCCCATGTTGGCAGCTGAACCTGGCAGTAGGCTGGCATGTGTGCACCGTCTCTCTACTTGAAGTCAAAGAGCCTCCTGCCCCACCTACCACACAACAAACACAGGTCAGAACGCTGCCACCTTTCAGCGAACTCGCCGACCCTGCCACTGCCTCTCCTCGCTAGAAACTATTCTGTTGTGACTCGGGAGACAGACGGCATAGTAAAAAGATCCCTGCTGCTCCATTACACTGGGGAGGAGATCTACAAACGTTTCGCACACCTATCCAACACGGGAGCAGTGGGGGAGTCCATGGACTCCTTCTATGCACGCTTGCGAGAACTGGCAAGCACGTGCACGGCTGACGACCAGCCCAAAGAAGTGAGAGCGCAAATCATACAGGGCTGCCGGAATAAAACACCAAGAGGCCTAATCCTACGCCAACCTGACATCCCGTTAGAAGACATCCTCATCCTAGTACGGTCCCATGACCTATCCAATGCCAGAGCAACAGAAATGGACATCGCCATCACACAGCGACCGGAAAGACCTCTGACTATTAAAATTGAATGTGCTGTTGCACTCCGGGCACGTGGAAGAGGGAACAGGCCGTGACAGACAATCAATCCCTCGCCCGGATCCCGTTGCAGATACTATGGGAGAGAAGAACACCCCCTCGAAGAATGCCCAGCGCAAGGACGTGCATGCTGCAAGTGTGGCACCCTCAACGACTTCGCTACTGCATTTAGAGGGGGACCACGAAATAGGAGCACACGGGGAAGACGGCCACCTTTGAAGTCCGTGCAACCACTGTCTCTGGAACACCCACAACCCCAGGGAGCATCCAACTTGTCACAACGTCATTGCCACCGCCTAGTGGATTCGTCCACCGATGACGAAGGAGAAATATTCCTCATCTCATTCGCAGGAGACCTCAAGAGACACAGGCGTCCTCAACCAGCATGCATGGTTGAAGTAGCAGGGTGCAGTGTCAAAGCCTTGATTGACACAGGCTCCTCTGTCAATGTGATCAGGATCCAGCAATACCGGCAACTCCGTCCACGCCCTCTGCTGTCCCCAACTGACGTCAAGATATTCACGTACAGAAGCCAGAAACCTCTACCACTAAAAGGCAAGATGCCCGTCCAACTAAGAGCGGAAGGGCAGGAAATCACAACCACCTTCCACGTGGTCGACAGAGAGGCAGACACCCTTGTTGGAAGCCATACCGCAGAAGACTTAGGCCTGGTCAACTTTGTATATGCTGTGAAAACGTCCCAGACAGATGAGATATTAGACCTATTTCCTCACATGTTCACAGGACTCAGGTGCTTGAAGGCTCCCCCTGTCAAACTGCATATTGATAAATCTGTCAAGCCAGTAGCCCTCCGGCACCGACGAATACCATTTTACCTGAGACCCCTAATCGAACAAGAGCTACGCAAACTTGAATAACATGGGGTAATAGAAAAAGTGTCTGGTCCAACCCCGTGGGTATCACCTATGGTGATCACCTAAAAGCCTAAGCAGCCAGGCAAAATACAATTGTGCAGAGACATGCATCTCCCCAACCAAGCGATTAAAAGAGAGACACATAACGCCCATGATGGACGACATAATAGCTGATCTCAATGGCTCACGATGGTTTCTCGAAGTTAGACCTCAAAGCAGGATATCACCAACTAATGCTAGCAGAGGAAAGCCGTTCTCGATGTTCTCACATATTTAGGACTACGCCGGTACAAATGGCTAAACTTCAGAATCTCATCAGCGGCAGAAGTTTTCCAAGATGCAATCCGAGAGACCCTGTCTGGCCTGCAAGGAGTACTGAATGTCAGTGACAACATCCTAATTCACTCATCATCCATCGAAGAACATCACCGGCACCTCAGAGCAGTATTGAAACGACTGTCCAACCCTGGCGTTACGCTTCACAAAGACAAGTGCTAATTTTTTCAGAACTCCATCGAGTTTTCTTGCTACATGTTCAGTCAGGAAGGAGTTCAAGTAGATCCCCGCAACTCCCAGGCCACCAAGCAAGCACCTGCTCCGACCACTGTATCCGAAGTACGCAGCTTCCTGGCAATGGCCACGTACTGCTGCCGATTCATCCCCAATCTTGCTACCGTGGCCGGGCCTCTCTGAGCCCTGATGAAGAAAGACGCCGCATTGAAGTGGGGCAGCAAAGAAGATAAAGCCTTCAGTAACATCAAAGAGGCCCTGCTCAGCAACACCACCATGGCATATTTCGATGCAAAGGAAAACACAGAACTCCTGGTTGACGCCAGCCTGGTAGGCCAAGGAGCAGTAATCACCCACAAAGTAAAACCAGGGTAGTGGGCACCCCTTGCGTTCGCCAGAAAAGACCTCACGCCAACCAAAGCACAATACACTAAAATTGAAAGGGAGGCTCTTGCGATTAAGTGGGCATGCAGCCACTTCCACCTCTACATCAGCGGACACCCATTCCGTGTAGTCACCGACCACCAGCAGCGTGTTCCTCAATTCCGAGGCACTGCACCACACCCTCTGCCGTGATTTGAATGCTGGGCGATTCAGCTGCAACAGTACCAAATGGAACTAATATATAGACCAGGGTCGAAGAACTCCACTGACTTTCTTTCCAGGCATGCACCGATTCCGACGGAAGGTGACACAGACATCGCCACAACTCTACCGAAGATTATGTAAACATGGTGTCTCGAGGAGCATGTCCTCAAGCGGTCACCATCAAGGAAATCAGCGAGGCGACCAGGAGTGATCCGGTCCTGACGATTGTCATGGAGGCCTTACAACAAGACTCATGGCATAACTTCCTGCGAGATGCCAACAACTGGTGTGACTTTACAGTAGTGGTATGTAGTTCCTATTGTACAAAGCAGGTAGTTGTATGTGATCTGGGGGTATACATGACAGTGAATAGTCAATAAACAGGAGAAAAGTTTCCTCCTTTCGGAAAAAGACCCTCACACACCCAGCCAGCTAGGTGTCTTGCTTCATCATCGGGTCTGCTCCTTATCGGGTCGGCGCTGCAATACCCGATCGGCACCCGTGATGGGGCCTTCTTGGCGGAGATCTTTATTCCTTAAGCCATAGGGTGTAGTGTGTGTGAGGGCCCTAGGTCAGTGTAGGTGATAGTGATGTGTAGGGATGTGAAATTTAAAACAGAAATGGTGGTCCACTCACAACAATTTTAATGAATTGTGGCCACCACCCTGATTAAAACGAAAAAGACGCGTATGCTCACTCTAAGGTTTGTGAGGTTATACGCTTGTGATATGGGTCAACATGTTTCTTGCCTTGTATCAATTAGATGCCAATTCTTCAGGACCAAACCTAGATCTACCTACACTTTTTGGTGGTGGTCAGAAACTAAGTGAAGTGAAGTAATGACCACCCATACAGCACCCTAAAAAGTGGTACCTGTAGATCTACAACATAACCTGCAACAAAACAGAATAACAAACATTACTATATCATGTCAGAATACTCTAGTTTTTTACACTGTAGTTGGTGCACCATCCAGTATCCAAAGGTGCATCACACGCATGCTGAACACAGGTGAGCGGTGGCATGCGTCATTTGAGAACTAGGTACGATTAAAAACACATTAAAAAGCAGCAGCGAAGTAGAGCGTTATTGTGCTGATGGCACAGTCGTGGAACTCACCCTATTTGGGTCAAAAACGCACGGCATCGTGTACCGGCAGGTGTAGACACTAAGGTGTAGTGTCCTGATGAATAAGAGAAAGGAGAGTTGAAATATGGATAATTAGGTACAGTAACCTGTGGGCAGTATCAAGAACAGAGGTAAAAAACACAACAACGGTGCTCCTTTGCTGTGTCTCACCATGGTGAGGTATAAGCACCTCAAAGGGAGATTCTATGTTCCCCTTCTGTCATGGTGACATGTGGGCTGCGTACAAAGACCGCCCGCCAGCGCCAGCCGGTGGCTCCTCCGAAACCAACCGAGGGTTAGTGTCAGATCAGTACCCGGCGTACGCCGCGGGAGATAAATCAGCGCATGCTCCTCATTGCCCACGCAGTGTCCAGAACAACCAGTCCGCGCTGAGCAAATGCTCCATAGTTACACCGCGGAAATTTAAAATGCAGAAGCTAATCCCAACACCCTTACGGAGGCAGTCGGGTGTGCTGGGACGCGTCTGTGCTATGATAAAAACCACATAGAACCAGGCTGCACAATTCAGATTCGGAGAGGAGCCCTTCGAATAGCCTCTACATCCGCATGACTCGAGTCACTCAGGGAGATTGCCTCAGCACTACCGCAATACTTACAGTTTTGTCGAAGACGAGTTGGCGGTTGTCCTACCCCTCACTCTGCCGGTCACACCAGATCACTCATTGTGGAGTTGGTAGACCAGTTGGCCCCACATTTGCAATCTGGACGACCATATCCCTTTGCGCTGACACCCAAGGTGAAGGTGATGGCGGCCCTACATTTCTTTGCCACAGGGTCTTTCCAGTATAATGTAGCTACTGCTGGTGGGATGTCCCAGACAATGTTCAGCTTTGTGCTGCAGGATGTTTTGGAGGCATTGTTGAAATTTCTGAACCTCTACATCAAGTTCCCAACACCAGGACAGTTGAGCGACATCAAGGGGGACTTTTATACATTGGGGCGGATGCCACATGTCATTGGGGCCATTGATGGATCACATGTGGCTTTGATTCCACCACAAGACAATGAACAAACATACAGGAATCGTAAGCATTACCACTCCATAAATGCCCTGGTGGTATGTCTGTCTGACATGATGATCTCACATGTCTGTGCGCGTTTCCCAGGATCAGCACACGATGCATATATAATGAGAAATAGTGGGATCCCACAGTTGATGTCTCAGCTGCAACCTGAGCGTGCCTGGCTTGTTGGTAGGTCATGTTGTTTGTCTCTGTTGTGTGTTGCTTGTATGTCAGTTTGTACCCTGTTTTCAGACAATTGGCATATTTTCTGTGTTCAATGTAGGAGACTCTGGATACCCCAACTTGCCGTGGTTGCTTACACCACTCCAGAACCCTGTCACCCCTGCTGAGGTTCGTTTCAATGAGGCACATGGAAGGACCAGGCGAGTGGTTGAGCGGACATTTGGTCTTCTGAAGACAAGATTCCGCTGCCTTGACCGTACCAGAGGAGCCCTCCAATATTTACCAGTGAAGGTGTGTAAGATCATCCTTGCATGCTGCATGCTCCACAACCTGGCAGGGAGGAATGAGCTTCCGGTCATACAAGATGACGGAGACCAGCAGCCTCCAGCAAGGGAGGATCCAGGACTGGGACATGTTGCCAGTGAGGAGGAGGAGAAGGAGGATGTTAGGAGACAGCTCATCAACAACTTTTTTACATGAGTGTAAATATGCAATGATGAGGTGACAAAGCACTTTGGTTGCATGATATGTGTCTGGTGTACGATGTTTGTATGCGTGTGTGTGTGTATGCTACTTATCATGATCATCTGTGTTGTTTAGGGTCTATTAAGTTTGTAGTGTACCAGGTACAGTGGTAACATGAATCCTAACTAGTGTTCACATGTACAAATTGGTGAATCTGATAAGTCTCTTGGAGATGTGGGCAAATAAATAATGATTTCCTGACTGTTCTATGTATCTCCTTTCCAGGGTCCTATTGCTGGCGCATGGAAACTTGCGACCTCCAACACCCACGATGCAGTGACCGATTGCAAGTTCACTTGGGATCAGGATTCTGTGCCATACACTAACTTCAGAACTGATGCTCACTGTTTGTTCATTTGTGCTTTTGGTCAAAGTGTGATATGATTTTATTTAGTGTGAGGGCACCAGGATGTGCCTGTGGAATAAACCTGTGCTCAACATTGCGGTGTGCCTTGTCTGTTTACACACATCCAACGTTCATTTAAATACTACACATATGCCCTGATGATCTGTTTATCTGACAATGATTGTTCTTTGTGCATTGCAATGTTGTTTCATTCACAAACAGTGGAGTCAATACTGATCTATACCATGTGCCATGGGTGTTGTGATGACCTTGTTGTGTGTTTCTCTCATGCTGTGTCATGTTTCATTTACTCACAAGCCAATAGGTGAATTCCTGAAGTTGTTTCTCAGCCAATGGCTTTGTCATTCCATTATTAGCATTTTTGTGCCTCATTTCAATCAGAACAAAAGTGTTTCATCCACTAAATAAGCGAGTGTGGTGTGAAGAGTGATTTATTTCAGTGCATGTGTTAATGTAGACAAAAAGGGATAGTGCTGTACAAAATTATGATGGACAAAGTTCACAGAGGAGTTGGTAGTGCCAGTAGATGAAATTTCCTCAGGCAAGTCCACAGACATTTGAGTCCTTTCGCCAACTTAGACCCTCCATCCAATGTGGGACAGTTCAGTGACAGTCAACAAAGTGATCACTTGGCACACAATGTAGGGTATCAGGAGCAGGTTGTCACTTCCTGGGGGGATGCAACCCCTCCTACGTTTTTCTGGGGAACCCTCAGGTGCACGCTGCGGCAGTGCAGGACACTCTCCGCCACAGTCCACATCCCTCCCTGTGTCAGTTGCAGATGTGGAAGCACTAGATGTAGTGGCCACACAGGGAGGTGTGGTCATGTGGTTGGCAATCTTCCGGTGGCAGGTGAGTATGTCCCTGTGCACCGCAGTCAGATCGTCTATTTTTGCCATGTGTGACTCCATTTCGGACATGTGTGACTCCATTCGGGACATGTGTGAGTCCATTCGGGACATGTGTGAGTCCATTTTGGCATAATGGGCAGCCTGCTGCTGTTGCATGTCCTTGAGGATCCCAACTACCTGGCTAAAGTCTCCGGTGCAATCTTGGTATGCACTAAGAATGTGTGATAGATGTGGGTCTGCTTCCCCATCAGCACCTGCTGCATGACGGCACCTGTCCCCACGCCACCTCCTACCACCCCTACCCACACGAGCCTGACCAGTAGTTGCAGGCACAGACAACACTGAGCCTCCTTCAGCGTTGACAGTGGTGTTGTTGTCCGCCAACTCCAGAGTGCCCTGTGTTGCTGTGCTCTCGGTGTTTCCTTGGCTTTGTGTGTCCGTGTGGGTAGTGGTCGTCTGGGTGTTGTCAGATTTTGCAGGTGTGGTCGCTGGGGATGCAGATGTTACAGATGCTGGTGCTGCAGGCTGACTCACACCGGAGGGGCCAGGTAGTGCCTCGTCATCCGAAGAGGGGTGAGAGACATCACCGCCGGAGAGCTCAGGGTCAACCAGAGTCTGTGACTGGGTCTCTTGTTCGGTTCCTGCAGTGTTCCCAGCAGGCCCTGTGGATAGATGAGAGACACAATGCTTGTTGTGTTTATGCACAGGTCATCGTGTCATACACATTACATTTGCTATTTTACATCTGGATGAGTGTATGTACATAGATAGTCCTTCATCAGCACAGGTGCAGTCCTATGTTTTCTGGGGACATTGTAATTTTGACCAGAGGGGTTTTGATGAGCATGTCCAGCTCTTTGCATACATGTGCAGACTGTCAAGTGACACACTGTGCATGACACAGTTGTGTTGGTATTTCACACATCTGTGCTTTTACAATGACATACGTACTCTTCCTCTTACGATGTGTGGCAAGGTTTGCGCATATGTGCTGGGCTTTGTGCATGTTTTTGGCAGTGACATTGATGTGGCTATCTACACACTCACAGTCTGGACTGTATGGGAGCATATTTTTATAGTATTTTGAGGCATGTACTCCTAGTTCTCATCTCATTGGGCACCTGGGAACTGCTGTGAGTAGCACATTGGGTTACTGCTTTGCTTTGTGCCTGATCACATCATGTAGATTGTCCTTGTCCTCCATGGACAGATGAGTTCACCAAGTCCGCCTTTTTGCTTTTTCTGGCTTGGAGCTTTGAGGTACAGAGGTTTGTGTGCTTGTGTTCTGCTGCTGGAACTTGCACCCCTCCTCCCACCCAGCCCAGCTTACTCCTCGTAGACAAAGGTTCAATAACATTGAGCGTAGTGTGGTGGCAAGGAGGCTGACACTGCTGCATGATGTAGGACTTGAATGCAACTCCCAACATTTCCTTTTGCACATGACACCATGCAACAGTGTCAGCCATCTTGCTGGGGCACTTCCATTCACTGTCAGGTAGCCATTGGCCCTGATGAACAGGTTGCTTTGTGTGTGGGTAGTGATGTGTGCTGTGACGGCAAATCCCATCATGCCCTATCCTCCACACACCTTCCCAGCCAGCCCATGGAGCACACTGGGACTATGCATTCCCTGGGATTGAGTGGTAATGTACTGTGAAGATGGCTGACACAGGGGATTAGTCTGAGGAGACCAAGGCCTGGATGGGAGTTGTGGGCAAATCAAACAGCAGGCTCCTGTGTCAGCCATCTTGACAGTACATTTCCACTCACTCTCAGGGAATGCCTAGTCACAGGTGTGCTATTTGTTCTGGCTGAGGAGGTGTGTGAAGGACAGTAAGTTTCCCTACTGTTGCACTCACTGGAGTGGGAATAGTAATTTTTACCCCTACGCTATCCAACACTTTCCCTACTGTTGCACTCACTGGAGTGGGAGTGATAATTTTTACCCCTCCGCTATCCAACACTTTGCCTACTGTTGCATTTACTGGAGTGGGAATAATGTTTTTTACCCCTCCGCTATCCACCAGTTATTCTACTGTTGCATTCAGTGGAGTGGGAATAGTAATTTTTTCCCCTCCACTATCCAACACTTTCCCTACTGTTGCACTTATTGGAGTGGGAATAGTAATTTGTACCCCTTCGCTATCCAACACATTCCCTACTGTTGCACTCACTGGAGTTGGAATGGTAATTTTTACACCTCCGCTATCCAACACTTTCTCTACTGTTGCACTCACTGGAGTGGGAATAATAATTTTTACCCCTCCACTATCCAACACTTTACCTACTGTTGCACTCACTGGAGTAGGAATAGTAATTTTTACCCCTCTGCTATCCAACACTTTCCCTACTGTGCACTCATTGGAGTTGGAATAGTACATTTAATTGTTTTTCTATCCAACACTTTCCCTACTGTTGCACTGATTGTATAGGGAAATGTAAGTTTAAATATTTTTTAATAGTTTAATGTTTTAAATTATTATAGAATGTTTTTTAATATTTTAAATTATTGATATATATATTTTATTGCCGTGGGGAGCTGCACCATCTATGGAAGTCAAAGAGGCTGCGAGAATGGAACTGAATCTGTACTTGAAATGCAGCACGGAAAACGTGCTGCATTGCTGCGTATGAATACTGGGGCTCACTATGGGTTTATTAAAGCTTTTAATAAGGAATGTATATGCAGGACTTACTAAAGGAGAATGAATGTTCTTAAAGAGACTACAAGTCCCAGCACGCATAAAATGGAATCGCACTCAGCGCTAATATAAAGGATGCGTGCAGAACTTCCTGTTTAACATTCTTGCAAGTGACCTTTGAAGAAGAGGGAATCCTCGAAACGCGTCAGGTCCAGGTAACTGATGACCCAGGATTAATAAAGCAAGATGCCTGAAAAGAAAAAAAACGGTTGGTTCGTTTTCTGTCGAGTGCGCTCCTAAGTTCACGGGCATTTGTTTGACAATATATATATATATATATATATATATATATATATATATATATATATATATATATATATATATATATATATATATATATAGTATAAATTATTATGTTTGTGAGTTTATTTTTTAATTACGTTTATTTGTTATATTTTGTTAAATTGTATATTAAATTTAATGTATTTTGTTAAAATTAATATTAATATTTAATATATTTAATATATTATTTTATTTTATATATATTTAAATCGATATTTTTTACATCTATATTTTTTACATCGATATTTTTGATTCAATATTTTTGTACTTACCTGTCTAGGTATGGGAGTCGATATTTTTGTCATCTATGTTTTTTTCCCCGATATTTTTAACATCAATGTTTTTGTCATCGATATTCTATCAGTGAACCGTTATACACCTTCCTGGTGCATGTGAGGCTGGTTTGGGACTGTCAATGAAAAATGAATGAAGGACCGATGGAGCGAGGCTCGTACTGGCCCTGAGAGCAAGAGAGTAAGGCTGTTGACACCCTCCATGTCTGGGCATGAAAAGTATCGGCGTTTTGTCGCCATAGGGCATGGGCCCTGGGAGCTTATTGTAGGGGAGGAGAGGTCTTCCTTGTTGCCTAAATTATTTCTTAGGTGATCTACACTGCCATTAGTTGAGACTCCGTTTGAAGGCTTGGGAAGCAGATATTTAGTTATCTTGACAGCATTGGCGATTTTTTGGTTATTCTGCATCTTAGGGAGCTCTGGTAGCTGGGTCTAAGTTCTGAACATTTGTGTGTATTATGCAGGTATCGTTGATTAGCAACCCTGCTGAGCCTACACCTCCATTGGCGTCAACAGCTGACCTTGACCTGGTAACTGGGATCCTATTTATAATCTTATTTATAATCTTGAAACAATTTGGGCGGCAAGCGTGCCGGCTAGAAAGCACCAACTGCTTTGTCTCTTGGTGGCCGGGCGTGCCTCGGGGAGGCTGGGACAGTCTCTGAGAAGAGAAAAAGATAGAAGGGGGCGCTGATGCAGCAAATGGGCAGGTGTGTGGCTACCTGGGCTGCCAGCTATATCACTCCTTTCACGCACAGCCCTCCCCAGCCACTAGGAGCACAACTCACCAACGCGCCGACTAAGATTCAGGCCAAAGTCTGGCTAGTTCCAGCAGTCCAGTCCTAGTCCAGCAGTCCAGGCCAGTTTTCCCGGGCTCTCATAGGCAGTTGTCCAGGTATTCTTCTGCTCCAAAGATAGATATCAATTGAATTTGGCCAGAGTCCCAATTTCACAGAGTGACAGCCTCTAGGGTCTGGGGGCACAGAAAACTCCGGGAGCTCCGGAAGCGAGTGGGGCCTTCCAGGCAAGCTTGCATGCCATGCCCAGGACTACCAGAGCCGCCTCCCAAAGCTGCCTGTCGCGCACTCTTCGCAGCCGCCAACTTTTGGCGGCCGCACTCGCCCGGGCAGCAGCTTAAGGATGTGATGTCAGAGAGGAGAGAAGAGAAACTGGAGTGCGGCCCAAGATGACCCGAGTGATGTAGGCCAGCCGGACCGAAATGCTAACGGCTCACGGCTCCTCTCACTCCGCTCTGCTCGCCTGCTTTGCTTTGCTTTGCCTGCCTGCGTGCTTGCTCTGCCTCCGCCTGTTTGTTGAGTTGTTTGATGATTGTGAAGATCTCCTTGCAGCTGTTGGAGCTCACCTCTATTCATTCAGTTAGTGCCCTTCTTTTGGTGTCTCTCAGAAGTTGGTAGTAGTGTTGGAGTGCGGCCTTATAGGTGGTTCTGGCTTCGGTGTTGTGGCTGGTTCTCTATTTTCTTTCTAGCTGCTTGCAGTAGCATTTACATTCCTGGAGGTCCTCAGTATACCAGCTGGCTTGTTTGTTGGTTCTTCTTTGTTTGCTGCTTTTGATGGGCCTGAGGGAGTCTGCACAGTTCTTGATTCATTCATTGAAGTTGTTAATGTCCTTGTTGAGGTTGCTGGTAGTTTTTGGTTGACCAATTTTCAGACCACTGAGCCAGTCTGCCTCTTTTACTTTGTTCCAACTCCGGCTGGGTAGGTTGATGCTTGTGAATGCGTTCACTTGCGGTGCTGTGATTTCGAAGTTTATGATGGAGTGGTCAGTCCATGTGATCAGTGAGGTGGAGTTGTAGTGGAGTTGTAGGTGATCCTGTCATTGGTGGCGAAGATTGGATCCAGTCTATGTCCTGCAATGTGTGAAGCTTCCGTGACAAGCTGAGTGAGTCCGATGTTGTCCAAGCTTTCAAGGAGGGCTGTGGAACAGTGTTCCGTTGGGTCCTTGAGGTGGAAGTTGAGGTCACCGAGCAGTATGAAGTCTTAGAGTTGATGGTGAAGGGGTGATTGTCTGTGAAGAGGCTGCTGAAGTAGATTTAAGGTCCTGGTGGTCCATATACGAGGGTGCCTTTGAGGGTGAACTTGTCCGTTTGTATAAGTGCATGTGTTCCATGAATGGGGGGTTGCTGTCCGTGGAGGGTAAGGAATCTTCCTTACACATAGGGACACCATAAAGAACTTCTGAACTTTTTACTATTCTTCTACGGAGCTTATTGGGACATCATTGGTTGGGTAGGATGCTTATGTAAGTCATGAAGATGTTACATGCAACATACACATGCAGAGATGTCCTTGACAAAGTGGTATTACATGTACAATGATAAGTGAAAGTTGCCTCCACCCTGGCTGGTTTTTGTAAGCCCATTGTAGAGAGGACACCTAGGGGGTCATTACGATGGCGGTCAGACTTTTGTCTGACCGCCATCGTTGTGGGGATCGGGACCGGCCGCCATGCATGCGGCAGTCCCGCACTCCGAATTAGGATGTGACCACCACCAAGGCAGTCGCATTTTGCAATTTAACATTGCGGCGGGTGCTTCTGACTGCAGCACCCGCCCCGATGTCAAAAATGCATGTTGTGCATTTCACTGCACTGCGTGGCAGGCACCACACGGTGCCTGCCACTTGGTGCAGTGAAATGTAGGGGGGTACCATGGGTACCCGCCCAGTGCACAAACACCTCCTCCCTACACAATGGGGGCCCGCAATGGGCCCCCAAAACCATCCCCGCCAGCCTGTCAGTGGCGGTTTACCCGCCACGGAAAGGACGGCTGCAGCCAGCATCCTAATCTGGCGGATGGTGCCTGCTAAGCACCGCCACCATTTTACTGATGCTGACCGCTCCGCCAGGCAATCGTAATGATTGCCTCTGGCGGATCCGTGGCGGGCGGTCTTTGCGCCCGCCACGGTCGTGGTCATATTCCCCCCGCCATCGTAATGTGGCGGCGGGAAAATTGCTTTCCGATGGCGGAAGGCCCGCCACCGCACTGCTGGCGGTGGCGGGCCTCCTGCCATCGTGATGACCCCCCTAGTGTCTTTTCGCTAGCCAGGGATGTAGTGCTTAACCTCTTCCATGCATGTTTTCTCAACTTCTTTGTAACACTTGCTTCCTGCTTCCTTTGTGAAAATGTGGTAACCGACCATGCTTTTAAGAATAAACAACATTTATTCATCTTTATACTAAACATTTAACTTACGTGTGTAAAATAATTTTATAATTACACGTAACATTTTTAAGTAACCTATAGTGAATGTTGGTGTTGTTTTAAATGTGCATACAGCTGAGTGTTTTAGACTTGGAACTTATGTTCTTATGGTATGTTTTTGGCCTTAAGGCAGTATTGCAGAGCTAGAATGCCACTGTTGTTTGGCATCTGCAGCTGATCTTTACTGACATTGATGTGCAGTTGTATAAGTATGACATCTTCATGGGTGATAGTCAGGATGAACCCTCAGGCAGAAGCAGACTGATTGAACATCTGCCAATAATGAAAAGCTGCAGGATGTAGTTGGGCAGATGGCCGCAGAGCAGAAGACTGTGCTGTAGATGGATTTTCTACTGACTTGTAAGAAATGAACTGCAGTATTCATACATTTCCATAACACTGATGTGCCAATTAAGGCTTTCAAAATCCCCCTGGGGTTTGAGATTCCGTCTACATTGGTGTTCATTTGGCAGCATGCTGATTTTTCTTCACTTCTAACATCTAATGACATTTTCATGGAAGATTCCTACTGAACTAGGGAAAGATAACTATTTATTAATTGGCAATCTGTCTTACATTGGCGTGCTTCCATTTGCTGGTCAAGCTGCAGTGTGGTGGAAGCTCTTTCCTTGGGTCGTCTTAGGTGAGAAGGGTGTTAAGGGTGACCTTCCTCATATGCCACATTGCTAGTTCTCTGAAAAAAAACATAGAGGCAGAAAGCCGGGTGCCAAAACACACATCGACAAAAAAGGGAGGAAGGCACCTAAAGAGGAAAAAAACACAAAGTCAGAAAACTCTCAACAAACATTCACAAAATATAGTGTACAAAAAGCAGAACATAGCAAACAAGAACATAAACAATACAAAAATGTAGAATCCGAGAAGAAACAAGGGAGTGCAGTTCAAAGGGGCCATGCATGTGACATAACTTTCATAGTGCTGTGATGCACTGCATTCCAAGACTGCTCACCTTTTATAGGCATCCACAATGGCACCTCTTATTGTGACCCAGAAGTGCAAGTCACCATCGTGGAAAGGGTCTATGTGGTATGAATACTTTGGTGGTTTGGGAAGGAAGTTTTGTAGATCCCTGGCCACAAGAGGTCGCTAGTCTGAAACTATGAAAGAGCTCCTAAGCTGAGTCAATGGCCTTTTCCTAGCAGAATGTCTGACTGTGCCATAGTTCCCACGCTGCCACTGATTGCAAAATATAGCCCCCAACCTACTAGCGCACAAAACGTCAGGGAAAAGAAGAATTCCCAAACTCAGGATTGGTTTTGCTTCCTTTCTGGCCATGGTTAGGGAAAGTGGGGAACTGAAGTAGCAGCTCCTTGTAGGTCCTCTGCCTCTTATTCTGTTTAGGTGGAGACAACACTGACTCACCTTCACTCCCTGCAGCTCCATCCTTCCCCTGTGTGTGACAGACCCCCTTCCTGCACTGCTGCCGCTCTTCTGTCTCTGCCCACCACTGCAGGATAGGGCAGAAATGTCAGTGCTCATGCCCCTAAACCGATCTCTGACAGCTTATAGATGCCATGGTGCAGGGGATGAAGTGATGCATTCATACAAATATGTTTTTTCTCACACCTTTGGCTGTTTTCAGGCTAAGGGCACTCCCTTTGACAACTCCTCCGTATGACGTGCACAACTCACACCTTTCTGTGCACGAGGAGCAGTCGGTCATCGACCAGGTACCTACTTTACTGCTGAAACCTTCTGTCTTCCTTAGCTCTGGTTTGTGAAAAGATGTCAAATGCTGATTATACATGTTTAGGGCTGCAAGAAATCTGAAAGTGAAACAGTAAAGGCTTTATTTCTCTAAAGGAGCCTTGGACGAGTCAATTTCTGGCAGTTCTTCATAGCCTGCTTAGTGCATTGTGTACCACTTACTGATAGGTGAACGAGTGACCTCAGATTGTGGAAGGAACTCCCATTGTCTATACCTGGAGTATGATCATCCTCTTTGGAAGACAAGTAGACTCAGAGGGATGTTCACAAGATACTGAATGCCAGCAATCATCACTGCATCCATGACTGCTTGCAGACCAACCATTCAAGAAAATACAGAATCCACAGGTCATAGTAAGAGTAAATGGCAAAAAAATATCAACACGTTTCTTCTGAACAGAATGCTCCAGTACTATCTGAGTTTTTCCACCTTTCAACAGCTTCTTTTTCTCATAAGAAAGCACTTTTCTTCTCCTGACGCAATATCTTCATCTCTCACTTCTGCTCCATTCTTTCTGCATTGATGATTCATAAAATGGCAGTCATGACTTAGCCCACTCTAAAATGTAGGGTGAGAATCAGTTTGTTACCACACCTTAAAAGATAGCAAGTTTTTCTGGAAATGTATGAGACTCTTGTACACTAACTTTAGTTTATCATACATACATAGTCATTGGTCCTTCAGTTAGTCAGGTGGAGGCAAATCAAAGCCTTTATAAGGCACACGTAATCCGAAACAGTTGAGGCTCAGATGTGGTCAAACCCAAAAGACAGGGGATCAAACAAGATTAGTTTTTAACCACTTCTTAAACTGGGGAGGCCATCTGATTTTCTAAGTGCAGTGGATAAGTGTCAGATTCATGGTTCTTGTGCAGGGATATCTCAGCTTCCATGCTGCTCTGCTTTACCCACCTCGTACCCTGAGGAGGTTAAGAAGCCACTCCTTAAAATGTAGAGGGTAAGGGGCAATTGGGAAGACACACATCACTGTGTAGCATCCTTTCTTGGACCAGAAATAGACTGGTCTTGTGCATTCGGGCCCTGAAGAGAGTAAACAGATAACGTTATAGCTCCTGGATTGAACTATTTTACATACTGTGTATGAGATACTTTTTAGAGATGGTAACACTCTTCAGCTCTGTGTGCTTTGAATGTAAATGGATCATATGCAATATATATAATATAGGGTGTTAGTCTAAAGTCTAACTCTTTTGTGATTTTATGATATATGCATGTGGTAACTAATCCTTCAACTACCTTGAATAAATTTGAATGCAGTTTACGATATGTTTAAAAAATCAAATCAAGTACATTATTCACAGATGAAAATGTAACTTTAATTCAATGAAATCAACAAGGAAACAATACCACCTCTGAAGAAATGTCCGATTCCATGCAAACACTGATGGCAGAACTCCAACAATAATCAGTTCCACTGTAGAATGACAGCTGATCCATAAGAGGATTTCCAGAGATGATCGTAGCACAATTCTGTATTCAAACTTAGGGGGGCGTGAGCAGACAAAAATGACCATTGAGATGCAAGGCTCTTCAGGGTAACCACCTTGATATACTAGAGTACAAAGATGGCCACAACATTCTAGTTCACATTTGTTCTCATTTAGAATTAGGTTTTCACTATGTGATTTGGGGGAGATAAACCAGACACTCGCCATTTCGTCTTCTGTCTTAGAAGTGTATAACATTACTTAAATCTGCATCTCATATTAAATACGTGAAATCAATGTTCAATAATACAATGTTCTAAATGGCTAAATATAGGAAACCATAAATGTACCTAAAGGCTCTGTCCGTTTACTATAGATGGTCCCTTTAACAAATCCTTTCCTACTCTGGCCACAAGTAATGCATACTGTGTTGATGTTCCTGACAGGACTCCTGTCACTCCCCTTTAGGCACAGTCCCTGATCTGGGATTGTTTGTTGGGAATAATGACATTTCTTTGCAATTTGTTTACTAATCTAGGTGCAAGAATATGAGTAGCTGGTCTCCAAATCCGGGCAAAATCCTTTCCAATCCATTCATTATTAGATATACCCGGGAATCGAAAATACTCTTTCATTCTATAATGGGTGGAAGATGAGTATTGTTCTTCACCGGTTTTAGCAGAGCCACATGAAAGACTGGATGAGTCTTCATAGGCTAGTTTCACAGCTGCATCATTTTTAATTTTTATAATAGAAAATGGACCAATAAAATGAGCCTAGAATTTTCTTTCTAAGCAAACGCTTTGTAGAAAGTCAAACTGAATCTTCAAGCTGGGAAATTGGGGCCTTATTTAATGTTTATCTGCATTTTTCTCTCTATCATTTACATTTCTTTAGCTTTCAAAAATGCTGTCTTAGTCTCTTCATATAGATCTGAGGTTAAATGTTAACGTTCACCCACAGATGCCATAAATTATCACTCGATTTACATCTAAGAGAAATTAAGGATGATATCCTTGATGACAAAACAATTTAATGTCATTCAATGCAGCATGACCTGCATTATTTATGACAACATTCTGCCAATCATAAATGTTTACTTATTCAGTTTGACCATCAGAATGTGGATGATATGCAGAAGAGAGTGGAATTTCTGAATGCCCATCAAAATTGTGAAATAAACTGAAATCCTCTATCTGAAATTATTACTGAGGGTATTTTATAATGACACACAATATTTTTTAACCACAACTCACTAATTCCTCCTGCTATAGGATTGCCTTTGACTGGTATGAAGTGTGTCACCTTTGTGAATAGGTCTACCACCACCATAAAGGTAGTAAATCCGTTGGCAGCTAGTAGTTTAGTCATAAAATCTAATGATATGGTATGCCACGGATCAGGTGGATTAGGAAGAGGGTGTAAATAACACATTAACTTAATTTCATGATTTTTTGTCCTGATGCATAAGTCACACATAGATCCATACTGTTGGGCTTTTTTTTTTCTTAACCCTTCACACCAGAAGTGTATTTTAATTAGTTTCTCAGTTTTAGTGATTAACAGCAAAATGGGACTCATTGGTTCCACCAGGAACATCTTTTCATAATTTCATAAATGCTCCCTTTGTGCCACAATAATCCATCTTTGAATTGTTCACATTGAGCAATGAATTCAGAAGTAACTTTTTATTTTATTAACACTTGAGTTTCGAGCTTTAGAATTTGCACCAATATATTTCGCACTTGGAATCATCAGCAAATAAGACTCCACTCCTATGGATAAATCAGTTGTTTGATTTCTCCCCAATGCATCTGGTTTTCTATTTTGAAATCCTAGTTTAAATGTGATGACAAAATCATACTCAACAATAAATAAAGACCATCTTGTGCAGTTAAAACTTTAGCAGATTTGAGGAAAATAAGATTTTGATGATTGGTAGACACCTTGACCGAATATGTAGCTCCTAAGAGACAGTACCTCCATTCCTCAGAAGCTGATTTGATAGCCAGGAGTTCTCTATCTGAAATTATATGGTTTATTTCTGCTGGTGTATGTTTTCTGGATTAATAGACTATTAGATGTAACTGATGTGTCTCTGGATGTCTTTGAGACCGAATTGCTACAAGGGCGACAAATGAGGCATCTGCTTCTTCAAATTTGGTTGTTGGGGACATGAGTGACTCATTCTGGGGGCTGTAGTGAAATGCTTATTAAGAGTTTGAAAGACTAGATTTGCTTCTTCAGATCATTGGAACAGAATTCCTTTTTAGCGGCCTAGTAATATGAGTGATTACCCTGGCAAATATCAAAAGAGCAAAAGTAAAAATTAGCAAATCATAAGAAATACTGAATATCTCACACTTTTTGGGGAGTTGGTTAATCTAGAATAACCTTAATGTTCTTCTGGTCCATTTAGAGCCATTTTGATTAAATGAGAAAGCCTAAACTTTTTATGGTGGTACAATGGACGGACGGAACACTTCTCAGATTTGGCATAACACTGGCTCTCTCCAGATCCATTCATCCCCTTCTGTTTTATTAATCAAATGGAATGTGCCTCTTAGAAATATCTTAGTGAAAATCGTTGCGTTTTTAATGTGATCAAGTATGACTGATATTAAAGGTAAGGGATAGATTCTTGACAGTAATGAATTTCAAAGCTCTATATTTTATACAGGTGCATAACACCCATTCTTGGTCACGAAGAAAAGAGGGAAGGTGGCAGGCGATTGTGATGGTTAAATAAACTTATTTGCCAGAGACCCAGTCTCTGGTTCTGTCAATGCATAGATTCAGCTGCATGGTAAAGCTGCTCCTGGTTTCAAACTTATTTGGCAATTGAAGTGGTGATGAGGCGATAATATTTCTAACTTCTTTTTACTAAATATATCTAAATATTCATTATACATTGAAGCAACCACGGTGAACGAGGATAACATTTGTGGCTCAATGTTATCTTTAAGAGTTGTAGCTACTAAACATCCCTCAGGTGGAACGATCTCTTCATCGTTACTTTGTCACATTGCCCAATATACAAATTCACATTGTGGGGAGGGAAACAGTACAGTACTCTGTTTCCAATAAATGAATGGGTTATAAGTGGCAAGCCAAAGAAGAGCCGGGATATCCGTCACCACTGTGACAGAGTAACCCTTCTGCCAAGCTCTAAATCAGGCCCTAAGTTTGTTTTGATCAGCCTGCGTTGTTACATCTAACAAAAGGTTAGTTGAACCATGTGAACTGTATTTTATACCAACTTGTCTGGGATCAAGAACAAAGAGATGCTCAGAGGAACTACCCCTAGTTCTTCGGAGCTTCCCTGATGCTGATGCATTCTTTCTTGGAACAACTTTTTATAGAATGTTTGCCAGGCCCACAATAGAAACATAGATTCTTAGACCTTTGATTTTTTTTTCTTTTGAAAATTGTTGTTGTATTGTTCCATTTTGCACGGGTTCTAGCAGATTAGGACCTGGTCTATCCCAAATTCTATGCCTGAATTCACTTTGACTATTTTCACCTTTATGCTCTTCCAATCTGTAAACCATTTTTAATATTAAATCTAATAACTGATCAAAATCATTGTGTCTATTCAGTACCGGAGCTAGAATATACTTCATATCTTCACTTTTCCTTGGACCATTCTGTTTCTTAAACTAAGCATTGAAACAATGCTAAATATATCAGCACATCTTTTTTGCCCTAGTTTAATTCTGAAAATTCCAAAACTATAGACTAGCCTACTGACTTCTTATTAAAAAGGAACTAAAGTTCTGCCTTAAAATGGTCCACATCTTATAGTAAAGCAGCATTTAAAGAAACCAAGACACAGCATCTCCAATTAAATGGGGCACATAAGTCCCATTTTCGGTTCTCGGGTAGCAAACGCCTCTGGCTGGAACAATAAATGCAAAATTCATTGAAGTAGAATACCCTTATTATTTAGGATTTAAAGAAAAGCATTCAGGTGCTGCTAATAGTATTTTGGTCAGATACGACACCGCTGATATAACTTCAGTGGTCAAGTGAGAAACTTTAAATTCATTAGTCAACACTGAGGCAGCTGTCTCAGACTGTGACACAAGTGAATTGGGTAAATTAACTTCCTCAACTGGTAGTGGATTTATAGGTTCTTGTAATCGATCTCATCAATGAAATTGGTGTTCTACAACGTATGTTCCTACGGTTCAGGCAAACACTAATACAGGGCAGGCCAGTGGAATTATTCATGGCCTATATACCAGAAGTGCGTGAGCCTGGCGGGGAAGTTAGTGGTGCAAAATTCTTGCACTTGCCACCTGAATGTAAGTGGTATCTAAGTGTATTAAAGGGGATTGTGACAAATTGTGTTGTTGGTTGAGGGGAGGGGCCCTACTCAAACAACAGTCACAATGCTTGTCAGGGTGCACCACAAACAGTCACTAAATTAACCTGTGCTTAACCCTCTGATAGCTTGGAAGAAAAGCAGTCAGGATTAGTTTGAGGCAATATGTAAAGTATTCATGCAGGACATAGACAGTAATAAAGTGAAAACAAAACACAAGACAAATCGTACACCAATTTGTGAAAAATAGATTTAAATTTAATAGATAATTTGACACCAAAATGACAAAAATCCAATAAGTAGAACCGGAGATATGGGTCCAAACAGGTAGGCTGGCCTCAGCAGAGCAGTCCACATCAGCAGAATAGCCCTTGAGCAACAAAGCAGGCCTTGGACAGCGGAGCAGTCCTGGGTCAGCAGGGCAGACTTCACAAAGCTGGGCAGTGCTTCTTCTACAGTATCCACAGGTCCAGAAGTGATCTGAAAAGTGGGTCTGAGGATCTCCTTTTTATACCTGGTGCCCACGCTGAGGTGGGAAAAGCTTCTGGAGTTTTCTCCCAATAGAGGTACCTAGAATTCCTGCTTCCTTGCCCTGGTGTCAGTCTTTCTAGGGGCACAATATGCTAGTGTGAAGTCCTTTGTGTGTGAGCTGAGGGTAGTGTCTTTGAAGTGCAAGAGTGGTAAGTAATAGCTCTACCCCCATCCTGCCAGAGTTGGTCTATCCTGCCAACATTCAGACCCTCTATTGTGATGCTGTCTGGGAGGAATACACAAACGCCAACTGCCAAATACACCTGGTCATGTGACCCGTGAAACAGGCTGCAGGAACCCAATGGTTAGAACAAGAAAATGCCAACTTTCTAAAAGTAAAAGACACACAACTGATGGATGGAATGCTGAACAAATCAAAACATTCACCCCCAGTCAAGAGATCTGGGTTAAATCCATCATTCTTTTGCTCACCAGGCCACCCCAGTTTAGACCTGGCCATATGCAAATCAGTCTTGACCCTGTGCCTCATGGGAACAGTCCAGCCCGAACTGCCAAGCCAGGTCCTCCTTGGACCGGAAACAAGCATCCTAGGACCGGTTTTGGGGTTTCACCCCTCATCAGCCAGAATAGCTTGAATCCAGTGGCACAGTGAGCCCGGGACCCACGTCTGGGCATACCCCGCGCACTTAGGGCGAGAAAGCAAAAGACACACAATTGATGGACGGAATGCTGAACAAATCAAAACATTCACCCCCAGTCAAGAGATCTGGGTTAAACCCATCATTCTTTTGCTCACCATGCCACCCAAGTTTAGACCTGGCCATATGCAAATCAGTCTTGACCCTGTGCCTCATGGGAACAGTCCATCCCGAACTGCCAAGCCAGGTCCTCTCTGGACCGGAAACAAGCATCCTAGGACCTGTTTCGGGGTTTTGCCCCTCAGCAGCCAGAATAGCTTGAATCCAGTGGCACAGTGAGCCCGGGACCCACGTCTGGGCATACCCGGCGCACTTAGGGCGAGAAAGCAAAAGACCCACAATTGATGGACGGAATGCTGAACAAATCAAAACATTCACCCCCAGTCAAGAGATCTGGGTTAAATCCATCATTCTTTTGCTCACCATGCCACCCCAGTTTAGACCTGGCCATATGCAAATCAGTCTTGACCCTGTGCCTCATGGGAACAGTCCAGCCCGAACTGCCAAGCCAGGTCCTCCCTGGTCCGGAAACAAGCATCCTAGGACCGGTTTCGGGGTTTCACCCCTCATCAGCCAGAATAGCTTGAATCCAGTGGCACAGTGAGCCCGGGACCCACGTCTTGGCAATGTATGACATTGTTCTGCATTCTGTCCATCAATTGTTCTTTTTGCATTTGTCACCCCGAGTGGGACGGGTATGCCCAGACGTGGGACCCGTGCTCTCCATGCCACTGGAATCAAGCTATCCTGGCTGAAGAGGGGTGAAACCCCGATACCGGTCCTAGGATGCTTGTTTCCAGTCCTGGGAGGACCTGGCCTGGCAGTTCGGGCTGGACTGTTCCCATTGGACGCAGGGTCAAGACTGATTTGCATATGGCTGTGTCCAAATTGGAATGGCATGGTATGCAAAAAAATGATGGATTTAGGCCCAGATCTCTGTACTGGGGTGAATGTATGACATTGTTCTGCATTCTGTCCATCAATTGTTCTTTTTGCATTTGTCACCCCGAGTGGGACGGGTATGCCCAGACGTGGGTCCCGTGCTCTCCATGCCACTGGAATCAAGCTATTCTGGCTGAAGAGAGGTGAATCCCCGAAACCGATCCTAGGATGCTTGTTTCCAGTCCAGGGAGGACCTGCCCTGGCAGTTCGGGCTGGACTGTTCCCATTGGGCGCAGGGTCAAGACTGATTTGCATATGGCTGGGTCCAAACTGGAATGGCATGGTGAGCAAAAAAATGATGGATTTAGGCCCAGATCTCTGTACTGGGGTGAATGTATGACATTGTTCTACATTCTGTCCATCAATTGTTCTTTTTGCATTTGTCACCCCGAGTGGGACGGGTATGCCCAGACGTGGGTCCCGCGCTCTCCATGCCACTGGAATCAAGCTATCCTGGCTGAAGAGGGGTGAAACCCTGAAACCGGTCCTAGGATGCTTGTTTCCAGTCCAGGGAGGACCTGGCCTGGCAGTTTGGGCTGGACTGTTCCCATTGGGCGCAGGGTCAAGACTGATTTGCATATGGCTGGGTCCAAACTGGAATGGCATGGTGAGCAAAAAAATGATGGATTTAGGCCCAGATCTCTGTACTGGGGTGAATGTATGACATTGTTCTGCATTCTGTCCATCAATTGTTCTTTTGCATTTGTCACCCCGAGTGGGACGGGTATGCCCAGACGTGGGTCCCGTGCTCTCCATGCCACTGGAATCAAGCTATTCTGGCTGAAGAGAGGTGAATCCCCGAAACCGATCCTAGGATGCTTGTTTCCAGTCCAGGGAGGACCTGCCCTGGCAGTTCGGGCTGGACTGTTCCCATTGGGCGCAGGGTCAAGACTGATTTGCATATGGCTGGGTCCAAACTGGAATGGCATGGTGAGCAATAAAATGATGGATTTAGGCCCAGATCTCTGTACTGGGGTGAATGTATGACATTGTTCTGCATTCTGTCCATCAATTGTTCTTTTGCATTTGTCACCCGAGTGGGACGGGTATGGCCAGACGTGGGTCCCGCGCTCTCCATGCCACTGGAATCAAGCTATCCTGGCTGAAGAGGGGTGAAACCCTGAAACCGGTCCTAGGATGCTTGTTTCCAGTCCAGGAGGACCTGGCCTGGCAGTTTGGGCTGGACTGTTCCCATTGGGCGCAGGGTCAAGACTGATTTGCATATGGCTGGGTCCAAACTGGAATGGCATGGTGAGCAAAAAAATGATGGATTTAGGCCCAGATCTCTGAACTGGGGTGAATGTATGACATTGTTCTGCATTCTGTCCATCAATTGTTCTTTTGCATTTGTCACCCGAGTGGGACGGGTATGCCCAGACGTGGGTCCCGTGCTCTCCATGCCACTGAAATCAAGCTATTCTGGCTGAAGAGAGGTGAATCCCCAAAACCGATCCTAGGATGCTTGTTTCCAGTCCAGGGAGGACCTGCCCTGGCAGTTCGGGCTGGACTGTTCCCATTGGGCGCAGGGTCAAGACTGATTTGCATATGGCTGGGTCCAAACTGGAATGGCATGGTGAACAAAAAAATGATGGATTTAGGCCCAGATCTCTGTACTGGGGTGAATGTATGACATTGTTCTGCATTCTGTCCATCAATTGTTCTTTTTGCATTTGTCACCCGAGTGGGACGGGTATGCCCAGACGTGGGTCCCGCGCTCTCCATGCCACTGGAATCAAGCTATCCTGGCTGAAGAGGGGTGAAACCCTGAAACCGGTCCTAGGATGCTTGTTTCCAGTCCAGGGAGGACCTGGCCTGGCAGTTTGGGCTGGACTGTTCCCATTGGGCGCAGGGTCAAGACTGATTTGCATATGGCTGGGTCCAAACTGGAAAGACATGGTGAGCAACAAAATGATGGATTTAGGCCCAGATCTCTGTACTGCGTTGAATGTATGACATTGTTCTGCATTCTGTCCATCAATTGTTCTTTTTGCATTTGTCACCCCGAGTGGGACGGGTATGCCCAGACGTGGGTCCCGTGCTCTCCATGCCACTGGAATCAAGCTATCCTGGCTGAAGAGGGGTGAAACCCCGAAACCGGTCCTAGGCTGCTTGTTTCCAGTCCAGGGAGGACCTGGCCTGGCAGTTTGGGCTGGTCTGTTCCCATTGGGCGCAGGGTCAAGACTGATTTGCATATGGCTGGGTCCAAACTGGAATGGCATGGTGAGCAAAAAAATGATGGATTTAGGCCCAGATCTCTGTACTGGGGTGAATGTATGACATTGTTCTGCATTCTGTCCATCAATTGTTCTTTTTGCATTTGTCACCCCGAGTGGGACGGGGATGCCCAGACGTGGGTCCCGTGCTCTCCATGCCACTGGAATCAAGCTATCCTGGCTGAAGAGGGGTGAAACCCCGAAACCGGTCCTAGGATGCTTGTTTCCAGTCCAGGGAGGACCTGTCCTGGCAGTTCGGGCTGGACTGTTCCCATTGGGCGCAGGGTCAAGACTGATTTGCATATGCCTGGGTCCAAACTGGAATGGCATGGTGAGCAAAAAAATGATAGATTTAGGCCCAGATCTCTGTACTGGGGTGTCTGTATGACATTGTTCTGCTTTCTGTCCATCAATTGTTCTTTTTGCATTTGTCACCCCGAGTGGGACGGGTATGCCCAGACTTGGGTCCCGTGCTCTACATGCCACTGGAATCAAGCTATCTTGGCTGAAGAGGGGTGAAACCCCGAAACCGGTCCTAGGATGCTTGTTTCCAGTCCAGGGAGGACCTGGCCTGCAGTTCGGGCTGGACTGTTCCCATTTGGCGCAGGGTGAAGACTGATTTGCATATGGCTGGGTCCAAACTGGAATGGCATAATGAGCAAAAAAATGATGGATTTAGGCCCAGATCTCTGTACTGGGGTGAATGTATGACATTGTTCTGCATTCTGTCCATCAATTGTTCTTTTTGCATTTGTCACCCCGAGTGGGACGGGTATGCCCAGAAGTGGGTCCCGTGCTCTCCATGCCACTGGAATCAAGCTATCCTGGCTGAAGAGGGGTGAAACCCTGAAACCGGTCCTAGGATGCTTGTTTCCAGTCCAGGGAGGACCTGGCCTGGCAATTTGGGCTGGACTGTTCCCATTGGGCGCAGGGTCAAGACTGATTTGCATATGGCTGGGTCCAAACTGGAAAGGCATGGTGAGCAACAAATGATGGATTTAGGCCCAGATCTCTGTACTGGGGTGAATGTATGACATTGTTCTGCATTCTGTCCATCAATTGTTCTTTTTGCATTTGTCACCCCGAGTGGGACGGGTATGCCCAGACGTGGGTCCCGTGCTCTCCATGCCACTGGAATCAAGCTATACTGGCTGAAGAGGGGTGAAACCCTAAAACCGGTCCTAGGATGCTTGTTTCCAGTCCAGGGAGGACCTGGCCTGGCAGTTTGGGCTGGACTGTTCCCATTGGGCACAGTGTCAAGACTGATTTGCATATGGCTGGGTCCAAACTGGAAAGGCATGGTGAGCAACAAAATGATGGATTTAGGCCCAGATCTTTGTACTGGGGTGAATGAATGACATTGTTCTGCATTCTGTCCATCAATTGTTCTTTTTGCATTTGTCACCCCGAGTGGGACGGGTATGCCCAGACGTGGGTCCCGTGCTCTCCATGCCACTGGAATCAAGCTATCCTGGCTGAAGAGGGGTGAAACCCCGAAACCGGTCCTAGGCTGCTTGTTTCCAGTCCAGGGAGGACCTGGCCTGGCAGTTCGGCTGGACTGTTCCCATTGGGCGCAGGGTCAAGACTGATTTGCCTATGGCTGGGTCCAAACTGGAATGGTATGGTGAGCAAAAAAATGATGGATTTATGCCCAGATCTCTGTACTGGGGTGAATGTATGACATTGTTCTGCATTCTGTCCATCAATTGTTCTTTTTGCATTTGTCACCCCAAGTGGGGCGGGTATGCCCAGACGTGGGTCCCGTGCTCTCCATGCCACTGGAATCAAGCTATCCTGGCTGAAGAGGGTGAAACCCCGAAACCGGTCCTAGGATGCTTGTTTCCAGTCCAGGGAGGACCTGGCCTGGCAGTTCGGGCTGGACTGTTCCCATTGGGCGCAGGGTCAAGACTGATTTGCATATGGCTGGGTCCAAACTGGAATGGCATGGTGAGCAAAAAATGATGGATTTAGGCCCAGATCTCTGTATGGGGGTGAATGTATGACATTGTTCTGCATTCTGTCCATCAATTGTTCTTTTTGCATTTGTCACCCCGAGTGGGACGGGTATGCCCAGACGTGGGTCCCGTGCTCTCCATGCCACTGGAATCAAGCTATCCTGGCTGAAGAGGGGTGAAACCCTGAAACCGGTCCTAGGACGCTTGTTTCCAGTCCAGGGAGGACCTGGCCTGGCAGTTCGGGCTGGACTGTTCCCATTGGGCGCAGGGTCAAGATTGATTTGCACAAACGCTATCACTTATTAAATGTAGTAAGGAAACCCAATGTTATCCTATGGGAGAGTCAGTCCTTACAATAGTGAAAAACGAATTTGAGAGTTTTTCACTACCAGGACATGCAAAACTTAAAAGTACATGCCCAACTATTTGAATACAACACACCCTGCTGTACAGGCTGCCTAGAATTTTCGATAGGGGTTACTTAGACTTATTAAAAAGGAAGGTTTAGGCCTGGCAAAAGGTTTATTTTGCCAGGACGAAATGGTAGTTTAAAACTGCATACACAGGCTGCATTGACAGGCCTAAGACAAGTTTAAAAGGCTACCTAAGTGGGTGGCACAATCAGTTCTGCATCCCACTACTAGCATTTAATTCACAGGCCCTGGGTACATTAGTACCACTTTACTAGGGACTTACAAGTATATTTAATGAGCAAATTGGGTGTAAGCCAATTTCACCATGCTTAAAGGAGAGGGGAAAGGCACTTTAGCACTGGTTAATAGTTGTAAAGTGCACAGAGTTCTAAAAGCCATCGAAAACGGGTTCAGAAAACAGGAGAGGGAAGACAAAAGGTTTGGAGATGATCCTTCAGAGAGGGCTAAGAGTAACAGGGTTCCTCGACTAAATGACGGGCAGGATTAAGGATAGGAGGAGTTAAGAAATAAGGTTAAACATTGGATTGACAGGAGAGCTGGAAGACATCATTATTTACAGAGGGCATTAATATGGTGAAGCTCACTCAATGGATCAGGCCGGGGCCTAAAACTGGCAAAAATGATTGTATAGTGGTCAACTTTAATTCTGCCTTTTTTGGCAGAGAAGGCACTTAAAGTATTGACTGATCTCCCGGTACAGGTTGCCAAAATCTCTGTGGTTCCCCTGGGCTTCTTCTATAGACCTCTGCTCTGTATTGAGAATGGTCGGGCCTTCTGTCCTAATCCGGCTATATCCAGTTCACAAGAGGTGGTCTCCCATTCGTACCTGATAGGAGGGTCTGTCATCTTTTTTGCTCCCTTAAGCACATTAAAGGATCAGGATTGACTGTGTCAGTTGCTAAAGGGCTCTGGAGCTTTCAGGGACTAAATGGATGGAGCTTACATGGGTTTGGACGGGGACACTGTTAGTGGCAGGATGGTAGATTCGGGAGGGACAAGTATTACAGATCTTAACAGCAGGGCTTTTAGGATATTGAGCGGGAATGTTGCTGGGGGGGAATTGTAACTACAAATAAGGATTGGAGATCCTTCTTTCATTGTTTTCCTATAGTGTGCTTGCAAGTAACTTTGATTCCCTTTTGTTTGGAGGGTTACAGCACCATTTCTACTCTTGCCATTTTATCCAAGAAAGGGAGTGAGTAGAGCAGCCGGACGATTCTCATTTTGAATAATATGTGGGTTAGATTAAGTTATAAATGTCTTAAGTCCCCAAATTTTAAACTGGTCTGTTATGACTGGAAAGGGGGAGGCAGCTCATGATTATCAATTTGTATAATAATATCATTGACAGCTCCTGTATTGATTTGGTTTTTGAATTTGAAAAGGAATTGGAAATATTTTTTTTAAACTGTTACGCGGATAATTGTATAGTTTGTGTTGGTGATTTTGATATATAGTGCTGCACTTTAAATGCCAAGGGGACCTGTGGCACGTTGTGCACCGACGATAAGGAGATATCACACTTTTCCCACTGAAGATATGTGGAAGCTCTAAATAATTTTTTTATCTAGTACAATTTTCTTTTGGCTTCGGATTTTTCCAGCTCCACTGAGACTGTTCCCTCATTTGTGGGGAATGGAAAAGGTAGTACTATTGATTTTTATAATGGTGTCATGCAACTTAAATTCCCATGTCAGGGATTTTCATGTTCCCTCATTTTTCTGAGTGATCATAATTCCCTTGTTGTGAACTTTGACATTACGTATGAGAAGCACGGGCTGCCACTTTTGGGGGAGGGTATATAGTTGTGAGCAGAATGGAATGGTGTTGCTGTGAAATGGAAAAAGATTGACATAGGTACATTTTTAAATGCTTGAAGAGTCCGCATAGGAACTTTCTAGGCGTGTCTTGATGAGAATGCTCCAGGAAGTGCTATAGTACAATCTTTGCCTCTTTGACATCGAATATAAAGGCAGTTCTGATGAGAACCCCATGGGTGGCAAGGAATTGTAAAGCACACAAAGCTCTCAGGCGAATACTTAATATAGTTCCAAGGGAGAAGGGGGCCTTAAAGAGTCCAGGTCCCATTGTAAGATAATGCTGGCACGAAGGAAACAACAGCTTAGAGATGGGGCAAGGAAGGCTCTAATGGAAGCAAGTAGGAAATCTGATAATGTTGCACTTTGGAAAATTATCAACAATTCCTTTTTTCTGAAGGAGTCAGGTCCGATATTAGAATCTATTATTCTGCCGGAGGAGTGGGTGACTCATTTTTCTGCTACATTTTCTTTAGAGCTGGACAATGTGGCTTGTAGCTCAACAAAAGAGGTTGGGAGCTGGGAAGGGTGGGGGAGGGGGAACAAAGTTGGTGGACCTGCCTTTGAACTTGATGAAGTTATTACTGCACTTTATCGGTGTCGTAGGGTCAAACTCCTCCGGGGCAGATGGTGTGCCACTAGTTCTGTTTTTGGACAGTATTGGCTTATAAGACCCCCTGCTTACTAATGTTTTAAACACTGTCTCAAAAGTGGGCCATCCTTTTGATGGAGCAAGGTTTCATAAATGAAACTTGCTTGTATTCAATCCTCATCACAGTATTAATTTATTAAAACTTGTATTGTTAATACTAACCTTTGCATTCACAACACGAAAGGGAAGGATGCTTGCTTATGTGTTTTTCTAATGAATAACGCTTGTCTGTAAATCCAAAATGGCCGCTATGCGCGGGAAAACTCAGTGCGCATGTCATAACCAGATCACATGGTGTGACGTCTTTCTTTGCTTGGTGGGAAATTTCTGCTTCTGCGCAGTGTGTATTAAAATGGCTGCTTGATGTTTTCACATGCTTCAGCTTGCTCTCATGTCATTACTAAATTGTCGTTTCCTAATGCTACTAACACGGGATAGAATTTATAATTAAATGGGAATAGAGTAGAAAAAGTGGGCACACAGTGAAACATTTTATTCTGTGATTTTAATATTTGCTTCTTGCACTTTTATTAGTTCGTAAACTTGGGCCTGGGTTGGTGACCTGAAACTCGAGAGGCAAATGGTTCTGCGCATGTGTTCTGTGTGCCTGCCAAATGAAGTCAATCTGGACGTCGTCCAAGGCCGCGACCCGATGGCCGAAGATGCTGTACTCTTGCCTTTCCTGTTGCATATTGATACATTGTACATTTGTCATGAGACGGGTAGGAAATAAAGCGAATGTATTAATGTGAAGGGGTGGGAATTTAAAGAGAATAGGCTTTACAATTTAGGCCAAATCGATATGGTGCGACAATCCACCCCCTGTCCCTGTCCAATCAGAAGTAGTGGCCCCATATTTTAGTAACATTAGGGGAGGTACATGGGCGTAGAAGGATATAATAGATATAGAATTAGCTAATTAGTTTAGCTTGAGGCTTCTAGCAGAGACCACAGCATGCACAAGAAGAGCTCCAAACCGCTAAGCTGATCGATTGCAGACTGAATCCCTGTCCAGAAGAGGTCCTGAGGAGGGGCGGCGGAGTCCATTAGAAGGAAGGCACAGGAGAATCGAGGAGAAGCCGAGTATCAGAGAGGGAACGACGCAGGCGTCGTTGTAGAGAGGTCACCGGTCCTGTCCTGATCCTGGAGGAAGTCTTTGCTCTTCATCTTCCTGGGTCCTATTCTTTCAACTCCTTGGCTAAGGGGTTTGGTTCTCGCACTTAGGTAAATATAATGCAACCTCTAGTTGCGCTGCTATCCCTATCCTCTCCTTTTCTTTAAACACCGTTATTGATTAGCAATAATCATTTCTATGCTTAATCTTGGGTATTGCGATTAAGTACCATGTGGCTCTGTATTTTACTCTGCTAAATCTTTAGATAAACAATTTTAAAACTTCCTGACTCAGTGGTTATTTCAGGATTATGTACTATAATGAATGTCACTCATTTTAAATTTCCCAATTAGCAAAGGATTCATTGGTAAGTCATTACTCTTCAATCAGAAAGTAATTGGTAGCAGGGATTTTGATAGAGAGTAACAACTGATAAAACCCAGCGTAAGTATTAGCGTAGTATGAATGTATGGGCCCAAGTGAGTATCTGGTGTATGAATGTTGTTTGCTAATATCGCGCTGGATCAGTTTTCTGGTAATCAGAGGATGGTTACTCTTTGTTAGTTGGGTAATGAGAATTTTATTTTTATGAACTAACATCCGTGTATTCAAAGTTTGTTTTATGTTGTCTAGAAACCGCGGGGTAAAAGGAATAGCGGATGGTAAGTGGAAGCCATACTGCAGTGAGGTTATCTGCCAGGCAGAAATAGTACTGAAAAGTTAAGCAGGACTTTCAGTACTTAGGGACTCTATGCGTGTGAGTAATAGCAAAAGAGTACGCTGGGGAAAATGTGATGTTATATCACCAAGAAAGGGTAACATTGAAGAAGTAACAGGTACTTCTGGAGCTTGTGTGAAGAGTAAACGGAAGGGTTTTACTCGTAGTGTATGTTAGTAAACGGAAAGGCTTTACTAAAGTGTGAGAGAAAACTATTTTTTCGAAATTAGAAGAAACTGGCACGATAACGAATGTTTTATGTTGTTACTGAAATTAAGAATTGTAGAGAAAATAAGTTTGCGTAAATTTTTGTAAAGGGAGGGTCAGTTGCCGGAGAGGGAGCTGACGTCACAAAACGCCGCGCTGGGATTGGTTGAATCAGCGGGTGTGGAAAGACCCTTGTAAAGGAGGGGTCAGGAGTAGTACTGACGTCACAGGTGCCGCGCTGGGATTGGTTGAACCAGCAAGGACAGGAAAGAGCAGATTGTAAAGGAGGGGTTGACAGACAAACGTCACCAAAAGGCCGCGCAAGGATTGGCTCGGAAATAAAAGATAGCAGACATTTGATTGGTCAAAATTATAGAAGCGAAACTCTGAGTGGATAAGGATTGCATGTTAAAACGCGATCCGACTTTAACAGGAATTCGTCAGGATAGGAGATATTTAGGCTTTGCAGAATATAATTTTATACATCGGTACTTACCCAAGATGTACGGAGAAAGGAGAAAAATGTCATTTTTACAAAAGATTAAGAATTATTTTAAAAAGGACAAACCAATCAAAACTAGAGAAGGAATTATTATTCCACCAGCTAAAACGCCCGCCTCATTCATGATGATGGAGAGAGGTTATCATACTTGTGTATGGATGGAGAATTGGATAGAATATACCAAAAATGATGGAATACTAGCGTTTCCCGAGAATGGCACGTTCAATGGGCGAATTCTGCAAAACTTGAGATTAAGGATGAATGACTTAGAACCCAGACCTAGATTAACTCAGTATGAAGCTCTAGAGGAATGGGAAACTGAGGCATTTGAGCGGGACCGATCTAGGAGTAATAGGGGTTATCCAGGATTTTTCCCCAGATACCTACATGAGTCTAGGAATGGTCAGATGAAACAATGGAGAAGGGCAATGATTACAGAAGGATTATATCCATTGTTCTCAGCAGAGGAGAAATTAGGAAGTAATTGCACAGAAAAGACAAGACATTTAATGAGAAATGAGGAGTCTGAAGACGAATTTATGGAGGAAATGTTAAGAAACCCCCCACCATATCAGGAAGGGACAAGTGGATGCACCCCAAGTGCACCACCAAAAACTCCATTAGTGCCACAGGTAATGCATGAATTCACCCCGAGTAGAATACTTCATGACAAAGAAAAAGAAGCCCTAGAAAAGACCAGAACAGAATTAATACAGAAAATAACTCAGATAAAAGTACATCCTGATTCGTTGACCATACCTGTAACGATTGGTCCAGAAGTTCCATTATATGGTACTCAGGGAAGCTGTCCTCCACCGATACTTGCACCTACTCCTGTGAATAATCCCAAACCTGAAGCTCCAGTTATAATTGAGGATCAATTTAGTGAATGTGAATCCACAATATCACTCATGGACTTGCCTATTCGAGGTACTGTAAATATCACTCCCAGAAAAGATGTACCTGGATGTTCAAAAGATGTAAGTTTAATAATTTCATCGGGAGCAAAAAGTGCCACCATAGTAACACCGGAAGATCTAGAAAGATGGGTGCAAGGGTCAGTTAAACAGTGCACACCTCCAAAAATAATGGACATTCATAAATTGAAAGTCGAATTAGAAGAAATAATAGCAGGAAATGTAGGACTAGAACGCTTAAATACCTATGATGAAGAAGAATTATTGTTCCTGTGCAGAAGTATCACCAGAAATGTAAGGTTATTTCATGAAAAATTATCCAATTTAGCACTACAGATGGGAATAGAAATAGGGAGATCAAAGGTACTACAGAAACCCTATAGAGCAGAATTTTCAGACAAAGATTTAGAAAATATGAATGCCTCTGGAAGAAGATTACAAATAAGAGAATTAATGTTAGTTTTGCAAAAATGGGGAGACCTAGATAAATGGAGAACTAGGTGGGCCAAGAAAAAGGAAGAAGCACGAACAAGTAGAACAGCATCTGAATATGTGATGAAGGAAACAGGGAAAGCAGATCAAATGTATCCAATGCGAGAAGTTGCGGGAGGAGGATATGTAGATGTCCCATGGAGCAGACAGGATATTTTGAAATTTACGAATGATTTTCCAAAGTTGAGAGAAAAACCAATTGAATGGTACAAGCAGGTTGACAGGTTTGTGAAGGTGTCGAAGGTACTGTTGAAGGATTTGGATGGGTTGTTTGACATAGTGGTACTTGCCGATTTATGGACAGATTGCAAAATCACAGTGGATTGGCCAAGTGACGAATATCCTAGAGATCCGAAAACAGGTGCCCCGTCAAATGATGTGATGAAAAAGTATCAGCAGGTGATAACTTACCTGAAGGGGAAAATACCACCGAAAGAAACAGATTGGGTAAAAATAGATCGAACTACCCAAGCAGCTAATGAATCAGTACATTCCTACTATGAGCGTTTATTGCAGGTATTTAAACAGTATAGTGGATTTGAGGACATTGGAGACAAGAACATGAGTCAGTTTGTGTATCGATTTGTTTATGGTTTGAAGCCAGAAATTTGTCAAATGATTAAACAACACATGCTGTGTTGGCAGGGAAAGCCCATTGATGAGATTTTGAAGTATGCAAAATATTGTGGAGACGATATTGAGGATAGACACAAGAAATTGCAGGAAAAAGTGATGTGGGCTCAGGTGAAAATGGCTGAGAAACAGGGAATCAATTTGGAAAATCCGAGTGAAAATCAAGGAAAAGATTCTGGAACGAATGGTGATACTGGGAATGGTGGAAAATTTAGAGGACGAATGAGTAGAGAAGAAGCTAAAAAGAAATTTCCTTGTCATGGATGCGGAAAATTGGGGCATTGGAAGGATGAATGTAAAAAGATCCGGAATAATAATAGCCCAAATCAAAATTTAAATCCACAGACGCAGAATGACTCACAGCAGGGGGTAAATCCTCAGAGTCAGTTGCCACCTGCACCTATTCAGGGTAATGTAAGCAGAGCAAAGCATGGTACAGACATCGGATATCAAGGAGGAAGTGGTAAGAATGATTATATGACATCACAATTTCTTTTGCAGGACGATTTCTGTCAATTCAGTCCATGACGGTGCCTAGGAGAGGGGAAGAAGGAGTGTGATGGAGCAGGGTAAATGAAAAAATGTTAACCTCCTAATATTTTCGTAAAATAATTAATAAACATGTTCGTTTAAGTAAATAACCAACAATGTATGTTATATGTTAAGGGTTAAAGGTAACACGCCATTCCGTGTGCAAATTAATCAACTTATAATTGTTTACGTGTCTAACATAACATAATATTTGCGTACTAATTCAATAATAAACGCATGATCTGTGCTTTAAATAAAACGTGTGGTTGCAAAATAAAGCGATGGTAAGTAAGGGACAGCTTTATATGTTGCTTTTTGCTAGGTAATACCTAATTGGGGTACGTAGAAAGACGGGAGGGAAACAAAAGGGTTTACATTTCCTTGTTTTAACAATATTTTGTTTATCTTTGGAAATAGTGCGTTTAGGCCTGTCGAGCAGCAATATAAAATGGCCGCCAGTTGTTAGAGTACGCATGAGCGGGGGACCATGTGATAGAGGCGAGAGGCTGTGGAAAAGGGATGATCACGCGCTGATGCTGAGAGGCTAAGATGGAAGTATGCTCAAGGCTGTTGTGACCCTTCTGAGCAGATGTGTGCCAAGATGATCAGCAAGAAGCGTGAGAAGCCCGACTGAATCAATAGACGGAACTGTTTTACACAAATGTAACAGAAAAAGATACAATTTGGACTGATCGAAACGGATGAGCAATTGCATGAACTGTGGGAAACGATGCTTGCATGGACATTCCACACGGAACTGGTTAAGACCAGGAAGTTTGATTAAATTGTGTATGGGCCTGAGTTTTGACCAATGAGAAAGAATCACGCCATGAAGAAGAAACATTTTATGCTGTAAGCTAGAATTAGGGTATAAGAAGACCTACTCTTGGTGGGAGGGGTTAGAATGCTGTTAGGATGCTGCGGGAGATGCTGCAGAAGTTAGATGCTGCGTGAGTTAGATGCTGTAGATGGGAGAAGTTGGGGTTGCTGATGCTGACGAGCTGATGCTGCTGCTGTTATTTTCCTTTTCCAGTTGAGTATAAAGATGCTGCTTTAGGAGAACTTTTTCCTGATAGATTTTTATTAGAATTATTAGACTTTCCCCAGATAGATAGATAGATAGATTGATCTATAGAGTTCTTATAATGATAACCTTATTTTTCCATCTAATAAAAATGCATTGCAATTTCAAGTTATTCTTATATTGATGATAAATGTAATGATCTGAATAATAAGCTTAACCTCATTTCCTGCATTCAAAACTTATATAAACTTTATTATTCTTTAAACAAATGACTCAGTGATTCTTTAGCTCAATGATTAAAAATGAAATGTTAAAGAGTTTATTGTGATTGAGCTGGTCTTAATCACCATCAACTGATTCCTACTAGTTGGTCCATCGACCAATGAGCGGAATACCTTAAAAGCAAATGTGAAATATTATGTCATGATAAGAGAGGTATCCCGTCTCCTTCCAGCGAATCGTTTTTCTCCTAGGTTAATGACGGAGGAAATCCAGGGAATAAATGAGTAAGTGAATGTATATGCGGTGTTATGGGCCCCACCGTCATATGGATATAGTGTGTGTGTTAGAGGAATAGTTGCACCTGGATGACCGAAACATAATAGGAGAATTATTTTTATTGTTAGCGCTGGATCAGATTTCTTGGTAGCAGAGTTATGGTTACTATAGATTAGTTTGGTGATTATTGATTATTGATAAGTTCATGTCTAACACTTTTTGTTGAGTCGCGTTATGTTATATGTAAGTTTTCACGCTTCCGGGAAGTAGGAAGTGGAACACGTGTGGCAAGAGAAGTCACATGGAATTGTACACTGTCTGAGTTCATTTTTGGTAATAACACAGGTTGTGTTATAATAGGGACATTTTGTGTATAAAAGGTGTGTAAGTGAAATAGTGATCGGTTTTCTTGTGAAACTTTGGCCTTAATTCTCAGGAGCAGTATAGTCTCCACATGTGTTTTATCCCCAGAGAAACGGGTTTACCGATTGCTTGAAAGAAGGGTAAGGTAGAGGGAAGTGCTACTTTATCGGCGAAACTGAAAATTCTGTGGTAGGGTAGAGGTAAGCGCTGCCTACTGGAAAATACAGAATTCTTGTGTAAATGGTCAAAGCTATCTTTTCGGTTTAGCGAATCAGACAATGGAAATGTGTTTTAAATGTTGTAACTAACAAAGAATTGTTGAAAAAGAAATTGCAGATAAATTTTGTAAAGGAGGGGTCAAGAGCAGAAGTGACGTAGACAAGAGTCGCACTGGGATTGGACAGTGCGCTAGTCACATGTGAACAGGAGCAGAACTGACGTAGACAAAAGCCGCGCTGGGATTGGTCAGTGTGCCGTAGACAGAAATCGCTCTGATTGGAGCTTTAGTGTGAGTCGCGCAAGGATTGGTTGAATAGCCTAGTGACGTGGAAGTTTGTGATTGGAGTGTTGGTGTGAGTCGCGCTAGTATTGGTTGAATTAACGCATAGAGAACAGTGTTGAATTGCGGATCATTTAAGGAGAAACAGGTTGTGAATCATGTCGTACTATGAGTATGGTAAAGAGAAAACGTCATGGGTGTCGAAAGTTAAGAACCAGGGGTGGGCGGAATTTGCGGAGTCGCGCTACGCAAAGCTCCGCGAAACGGTAAAAAATCTCCGCGAACATGCAAAAGTTCCGCGAACACGCGGAATTGCTTGTTCTGCCCGTTCGCGATGCTTTTTTCCTGTTCGCGAACGCTGTTTGCGTGCTCGGGGAGAAATATCTCGCGAACACGCATTTTGAAAGCGCGAAAAAGCCAAAAATTCCGCGAAGCCGCGGATCGCGGAATTTTTGGTAATTCCGCGTTCTCCGCGGAACGCGAAATTACCGAAATTCCGCAAATTCCGCGAGCGGAACGGAATTTATCGCCCAGGCCTATTAAGAACTTCTTTAAGAAAGACAAAAAGGTAGTGACTAGAGAGGAACAAATAATTCCTCCGCCGAAATCACCAGCTTCACATATGATGCTGAAATATGGATATCATACATGCATATGGTTAGAAAATTGGACAAAATACACCAAGAATGATGGAGCATTGGCTTTCCCTGAGAATGGTTCATTTAATGTAGCCGTACTACGGAACTTAAGAGAAAAGATGGTAATGTTAGAACCTAGACCTAGACCGACACAGTTTGAAGCTTTAACGGAATGGGAAGATGAGATGTATGAGCGAGAGAGATCCAGAGGATTAAAGAATCATGAGTTTTTGCCTGGAAGGTTGTGGGGAGTAAATCATGAGGACAGAGTAAAGCGTTGGAGATATGCTAACATGACAGGAGGTTTGTTTCCAGCTTTTACAGTTGAGGAAGAAGCAAAGAGAAAGTGTACAGAGAAAAAGAAACATGTAGTGGTAGAAAAGTATGTGTATGGTGGTAGTGAAACAGATGACGAATTGCTGGAAGATATTTTAAACAGAAACCCACCTCCATACCAACAGACTTCTGCGGTGGTGACACCTAATGCACCGCCAATGGAAACTGGGAGGAATAAAAACCCGAATGAAGAAATGAAGCAAATAGGTCACAAGAACAATTTAAAACTTCACAAAATGAAGAGATAGAAAGTGACAATGCAACTGAATTAGCAAAAACGACAAAAGAATTGACTGAGAAAATAAGAGAATTGACAAAGAATATGGAAGCTGTAACTGTACCAGTAACGATAGGTCCAGTAATGCCAATTTTTGAGAATCAGAAAATTAATGAACATTCCTTAGTGATTCCCATGAATTCACATTTGCAAAGAAAAAGAGAAGGGATGGAACTGAATAATGAAGGTGCACATAATTTGGCTAGTACGTGTAGACCAAGCCCACCTACAAATTTGACGATAAATGAGAATGAGATTAGGAGAATGCCTATGGTGACAGAGTCCGCATCAGGAACACCAGAAAGAAGCAGCAATTGGATAGAATTAAATAGTACGCCTGTAGGTCCGACTCCAGATGAGTTAAACGAATGGATGAAAGCGCTAAAAACAAAAGAACCGGAAGAGAAACCATTAGATGTAATTAGGTTGAAAATAGATATGGAAGAATTGATTTTGGGAACAATTGGAACAGAAAAACTAAAAAATTATCAGGATGATGAGATTATGTTTTTGTGCAAGAGTCTTACTTGGAGAGCTAGAAATTTACATGACAAATTGGAAGAGACAGCAAGTGAACTAGGAGTGGAATTTGTGAAAGTGAGAACGTTGCAGAAACCATACAGAGTAGATTTTTGTGAGAAAGACATAGAGAATTTGAACACATCAGGAAGACTGACCCAAATAAAAGAGTTGATCGTCTTATTGAGAAAATGGGGTGATGTGGATAGATGGAGAAATAGATGGTCAAAGAGGAATGAGAAAACAACAGATAAAGCATCTTTGGCTTTTGCAGTGACAGATAGGGAACCAGTTGTTAGGGAGTACCCGATGAGAGAAACTCCAGGAGGTAGTTATGTGCATGTTCCATGGACCAGACAGGATATACTGTCATTTACAAATGACTTCCCAAAATTAAGAGAGAAACCAGTAGAATGGTACAGACAAGTGGAAAGATTTGTTAAGGTGTCAAAAGTGCTGTGGGTAGATCTGGATGGATTGTTTGATATAGTAGTGCCAGCTGATTTGTGGACAGAATGTAAGATTACTATTGATTGGCCAACTGTAGAATATCCAAGGGATGCTAAAACAGGAGCGCCAGGTCCAGAAATGATGAGGAAGTACGACCAAGTAGTTACCTTTTTGAAGAATAAAATTCCACCAAAAGAAACAGATTGGGTAAAAATAGACAGAACAACGCAGGAAAGCAAAGTCAGTGCACGCCTACTATGAGAGATTGTTGTTGGTCTTCAAACAGTATAGTGGTTATGAGACACTGAATGAGAAGGATATGAGTCATTTTGTATATAGGTTTGTGTATGGATTAAAACCAGAGATAAGTGAAATGATTAAGCAGCACTTGATTGGTTGGCAGAATAGCACAGTGGATGAAGTTTTGAGATATGCGAAGTATTGCAGTGATGAAATTGAGAGTAAACAGCGTAAATTGAAAGAAAAGGCCATGTGGGCACAGGTGAAAGTTGCAGAGAAGCAAGAAGCTCAATTGAGTAATACTGGTAGTGAAACAGGACAGTTTAAATCCCGACCTAAAATAGGTAAAGGAAAAGGACAAATGAGCATAGATGAGGCAAAGAAAAAGTGGCCATGCCACAACTGCGGAAAGCTAGGACATTGGAGAAACGAGTGTAAATTTCCTCCAAAACCTAATGTGGAAAATCAATCATTAAATTCACAGGTGCAGAGTGAGGTAGTTACCCAACAAGGTCAGGTGCCACAACCACCACTTCCAAAGAGTGTTAACCAACAGAAATACAGTGCAGAAACAGGATTCTACGGAGGAGAACAGGTAACATAGTTGCTGCGTGCAGCTGCAATTTCTCAATATTGGTTACGACAGGATGAGGATGACACGGATGAAAGTTCCTGACGGTGCCTAGGAGAGGGGAAGAGTGCGTGCTTGGCGCAACTCTAGAGGTAGATCAGTCTGGTCCATTTGTGGATGGAGAAGTGAATGGTGCAAATGTAACATTCCTTGTTGACACTGGAGCTACCCGTTCTACTGTTAGGTCAGTGGAAATTCCAAACCTTCCTCTCTCAGGTGAACATATCCAAGTAGTTGGAGTTTCGAATCAGCAAATTAAAACGCCTCTTACTAAATTAGTGAAGGTAAGAATTGGCCCATTTAGCGAAATGCACCGATTTGTGGTATGTGATTGTAGTCCTGTGAACCTTTTAGGACGCGATTTATTGTGCAAGATGAACTGCACTATCTATTGTACCCCAGACGGAATTGCATTTCAGACTCCGGATGAGGATGTGCTGTATAAAATGACAATGGTGAATTTAGAACCAGAAGTAAATGGTTTGTTTCCTGTATTTGATGCAGAGAAAATCCCAATTGAATTGAAAAAGACAGTGAAAGAAGAAGTGTGGGACTTTTCAGGAGAAGATGTAGGATTAATGAAAGGAGTAGATCCCGTTAAAATAACAGTGAAAGAAGGAACAAGTTACCCAAATACGCCCCAGTATAAATTGACTCCAGAAATAATTGAAGGAATAACGCCAGTAATAAATAAAATGATTGAACAAGGGATTCTAAAAGAAATCATGAGCAGTCCATGTAATTCGCCAATAATGGGACTGAAAAAGCCAAACGGAACATATAGAATTGTACAGGATTTGAGGAAGGTAAACAAAATTGTTGTGCCGTGTTGCCCAATAGTACCGAACCCTGCTGTGATTCTATATCAGATTCCACGTGAAGCAGAATGGTACACAGTAATTGATTTATGTCATGCATTTTTCTCTATTCCATTGCATCCAGATAGCCAGCCATTATTTGCGTTTAGGTTTGGAGAGCGTATTTTGGCATGGTGCCGAATTCCTCAAGGGTACACAGAAAGTCCCTCAATCTTTAATCAGATCCTAAAGAAATCATTGGAAGATCTAAGAATGCCAGAAAAGTCAGTAATGGTTCAGTATATTGATGACCTACTGGTGGCATCAAAAACGAAAGAAGCATGTGTCAATGATACAATTGCTTTGCTGAATCATTTAGCAAAAAGAGGACATAAAGTGTCCCCTTCAAAATTGCAGTTTTGTCAACAAGAAGTCCAGTATTTAGGGCATAAAATCGAGAAAGGAGTGCGAAAGGTAACGACTGAAAGAATAAAAATGATTCAAGGAATGAGAGCCCCAATGACACAAAGAGAGGTAAGAATGTTTTTGGGAATGGTTGGATATTGTCGACAATGGATAAGTGGTTTTTCACTAATTGCAGAAACTGACAAAGAAGGATGTTAAAGATCCTTTTGAAATGAATGATGAAGAAATGAAAGCATTCAGAGAGCTGAAAAAGAAATTGTGTGAGGCTCCAGCATTGGGAATGCCTGACTATGAGAAAGATTTTGAGCTGTATTGCAGTGAAAGAGATGGATGTGCATTTTCAGTTTTGGTACAGAGACATGGAACTATGAAAAGACCTATTGCATATTTTTCAGCTGTTTTAGACCCTGTAGCGAAAGCATTGCCTGGATGTTTGAAAGCAGTTGCTGCTACTTGTGTGAGTCTGGAACAGAGTGAAGGCATAGTGATGGGGTATCCATTGAGAGTGTATGTTCCCCATTCTGTGGAAATTCTCTTGACAAGAACAAAAACCCAATACATGACACATAGTCGGTTGACTAGGTATGAAAAAGTAATTTTGAGTGCAGATAATGTGACCATTGACAGATGTATGAATGTGAATCCTTCAACATCATTGCCAGATGAAGAGAGTGTGATTGAAATGGATGAAGTAGATCACGATTGTCTGAATGTGCTAGAATACTGTACAAAACCAAGGTCTGACATACGAGATGAGCCTTTGAAAGAATCAGATTATATTCTGTTTGTGGATGGCTCATGTTTGAGAACGAGTGATGGAGTTCTAAGTGCAGCATATGCAGTTTGCACAGTAGCAACTGTAATGGAAGCATCTTGTCTGAAAGGTGTACGATCTGCCCAAGTTGCAGAATTAGTAGCTCTGATTCAAGCATTTAAGTTGGGAAGAAATGTACGGGTTACGATTGTGACAGATAGCCAGTACGGTTTTGGGGTTGTGCATGATTTTGGTCAGATTTGGTCACAAAGGGGTTTCTTGACGTCTGCAGGAACGCCCATTAGAAATGGAGATTTTGTGCAAAAATTGCTTGAGGCGATACAGCTGCCTAAACAGATCGCTGTAGTGAAGTGCAATGCACATAAAAATGGGGAAGACTGCATAACTGTTGGTAATAAATATGCTGACGAAATGGCACAGTATTGTGCAAAGAATGTGGTTTCTTTGAATAAATGTCGGGAAAGAGAGCATATTTCTTGTCCTTTGCTTTTTACTAACTCTATTGAAACATGGGATGAGGTGAGACAGTTACAAGAAGCTGCAGAGGATGAGGAAAAAGATACCTGGATAAAAGCAGGATGTAGAAAACATGAAGAGACTGATGTTTGGGTTTACAGGGATGAGAGACCAGTTATGCCTGATAGCATGATTTCTGACATGGCACGGATGTACCATGGACAAGCCCATATTGGGAGAGATTCAATGATCAGACTTTTTAGACAAACATGGTACAATCCAAAATTCAGAGCCATAGCTGAGAGTCTTTGTCAGAGATGTCTTATTTGTCAGCAGTTAAATCCAGGAAGGAAGACAGTAGTGAGTCTAGGAACAATAGGACGGGAAGGGGGTCCTTTCACTAGAATGCAAATGGATCTTATTGAAATGCCACCTTGCAACAGACTAAGGTATGTCCTAGTGGTCGTCTGTTTGTTTTCCCGATGGCTGGAGGCATACCCAACAAGAAGGAATGATAGTATTACGGTAGCAAAACTTATGCTGCAAGAATTCATTCCGAGGTATGGTTTTCCAGTCACGATTGAAACAGATAGAGGAACACACTTCCAAAATGAATTAGTTAAACTGATTTGTGAAGCACTTAGTATTAAACAGAAACTGCATTGTGCATACAGACCAGAGGCTTCTGGAATAGTAGAGCAAATGAATGGAACAATCAAGAACAGGTTAGGAAAAATGTGTCAAGCTACAGGACTCAAATGGCCAGATGCTTTGCCATTAGTTCTGATGACAATCAGAAGTATTCCGGAAAGGAAAACTGGACTCAGTCCCCATGAAATAATCATGGGACGAGCAATGAGACAAGCACAAGTACCTGTCAACAAACTACTGACTATAACTGATGATCTAGTGCTGGATTATTGCAAAGGATTGGCTGATGTGGTGCGTTCTGTGTTTCATCAGGTTGGACCGGATGCGACCACTCTTGAAAGAAAACCAGCTCACGACTTGAATCCAGGAGATTGGGTTCGAATAAAAGTCCACCGGAGAAGAAACTGTTTGGTTCCTCGCTGGGACGAACCACGACAAGTGATCCTGGTGACGACCACTGCAGTCAAGTGTGCAGGAGTGAAACACTGGGTACATGCCAGTCACACCATCAGAGTTCCAGAACCTAAAGATCGACATGTGAGTCGACATCTGGAAGTATTGGATAACAGTTCAGCATCAGAAAGAGAAGAAGAAACAAACAGGGTGCCAGAACCTGAAGATCGACCTGTAAGTCGACATCTGGAAGACCCAACTACAAGTGCAACGACAGAAGAAGAAGAAGAAATAGAAGAAATAGCTGAAGTTCCAGAATTTGAAGATCGACCTGTAAGTCGACATCTGGAAATATCAGACACCAGTTCAGAATTTGATACAGAACATTCGGATTGTGAGGAAATTCTAAAAAGAAATTGGAATTTTGAGAGCATAAGAGAAGAAACTGAGCCAGAAGATAGTGACAGTGAGCAACCAAGTACAAGTTGTGGTAAAAATCCTTCGGAGATAATATTAATAGATGAAGAAGGGAGAGTTTCAAACAAAAAGCTAGAAAAATCGGAAAATCCCCGAGGAGCAGTAGGGACAGATAGTCAAACACAAGAACAGGGAAATTTAGAAGCAGATAGAGAGACTGACACAAATTCGGAAGAACCTCGAGGACGGACAGAAATAGGTGAACGAAGGAAGATAAGAAAAGAACCACAAGTAGAAGAAAATGAAATTATAAGTTTCAAAATAAGAGGAAATAACGAGAGAATTGAAACAGAGTCTGAAGAAAGTGGAGAAGAAAGAAATCAAAAACTAGAGACAAGAAAAAGAAATTGGAAAACAGAAAGAGAGGAAAAAGGGAGTGAAGCAAAAAGGCCAAGAAAAGGAGACAATTGGCCCAACGAAGTAAGAAAATTAAGATACAGAATCATAAGGTTGGATGGGAAAAGTGCTGAACAAGTGAATGAAATAACAAGTCAAAGAGAGCAAGAAAAACAAGGTGGAAAACACTTGCAGAAAACGAAAAGAATAAAGAAGGTAAATACGAAGTATAGATCGCCTGAATGGTTGTATCGTGCTTTGACTAGTCACAAAGAAGAAAAGAACACTCACAAAGAAGAAAAGAACACTCACGAAAACCCAGAACAAAGAAACCTGATGGGAGAAAGTGAAGTGCAACAAACCTGAAGAAGTTTAGATAGTTTCTACCGGATTTGACAAAACACTGGATCTGACGAATTTACCGGATGTGACAAAGAAAGAATTCTGAGAAAGAATTAAAAGAAAGTACCAAGCAAAGACAAAACATTGGAGTACAGAGTGGCAAACAAGTCATTTCTGAGGTGTAGTGACACAATTTTCTGGAAAACAAATAAATAAGGTTATAAAACAAAATGGAGAATACTAGAGATAGAAAATGTAAATGTGAGTTTTTAAGTAGATGGTGCAAGATGTGCTGTTTTTGTACTGGATTATTAATAACAGTATGGGTGGTTTTAGCAATCACTATTCCAATTAGTTTAGCTGTAGTAGAAATGTCTAATAACACTGAGAAAGAAAAAGGAGCTAACACTCAAGAGCCAGTTATTTTAAAGAGTAGTGCAGAGTTACACAAGGACAAATCAATTACAGATTTTTCAAAAAATGTTTTTACTAAATTATTATATGAGTATGTAGAAACAATGGATGTAAGAGATTGCTATGTTTGTATGCAGTTGCCTGCATCTGTAGCAGAGGGTGTGACTTATCATCACCTCCCTTTGACATATGGAATAACATGTAGTGTTTTAGCAAGTTTATTTTATAAAACAGGTAGATTAGAATATTATTACACTGACATAAATAAGATTTTTGCAAAAGTTTCTGTAGTTCCCGAGCTTAACAAAATAAAAGAGGGAAAAACGTTTGGTGAATATTTTTAGAAGATAAGATTTTAACATTAGATAGTATAATTAGATACAACCTTACCTGTGAGTTAAAGAAGGAAGAAAAGGTATTTTTAGAGATGGTTGAAGAGAGAAGGGTGACATTTCAAAGAAAAGTGATAGAAGAGACAAAAACACCTCTTTGGGCGTTTGAGGAAGACAATCATGACAAGAAAAAGACAAATGCAGCTATGACTCTGGATTGGCCCCAACAGGGAAGGTTGTGCATTAGAAGAAATAAGACAAGATATGACAATTATTTTGTGGGTTCCAGTAATTGCCATGACAATTACCAAATTTTAGGTGGATGGGGATTCAAAGGGGGAAAAGATCCAATATTTCCAGGGATTTATTATGTTTGCGGAAATAGGGCTTATTATAGGTTGCCGGACCATTGGTATGGGTCATGTTACTTAGGCCTGGTCTTTCCAAAGATTTTTCATGTGGATAGAAAAGAAAAAGGAACACACAAAATGATAAATACCTTTACACGTAGAAAAAGGGAAAGTTTTTCAGAAATAGTAGGTGATATTTTTGGTGCATTGATACCAGCAGTGGGAATATCTTTGAATGCATTTAAAATTCGGAAATTATCCACAGTGGTAGATCGTTTATCTACAGATACTGCTGGAGGGTTCTTGATGGTAAATACCGAGATGGTTGCCATGAGAGCTATGGTGATGCAAAATCGACTTGCCCTTGACATTCTTTTGGCAAAAGAGGGCAGAGTCTGTGGAATGTTGAAAGTCCAACATTGTTGCACTTACATTCCAGATAAAAGCGAAAATATACAGAAGTATATAACAAATATTACAAGTTTGCACAAAGAACTTGTTCCACTGGAGGTTGAAAGTGCATGGGGAAAACTTGGTAAAGGGTTTTCTTCAGTAATAAATTGGTTAACAAGAATGAGTGGATTAATAATAGGGAAAGTTATAATAATAGCAACCGTGATAATAATAATAATATTAGTACTGAAGCTTGCAATAACTTGTATAAAGAGAAGAAGAAGGCAGAATAAGCTAGAAAAAGAAAACATGATAAACAAGGAAAGAGAGAGAGAAATGGGTGAAATAGAGTTAGAAGAAATAAAAGAGAACATGTACAAGAAAACGAAGAAACAAGTTGAAAGGGATACAGTTGTATAAACTAACAAAAGCAAACGGATAAAAGATATATGCTGTCTGAGAAAATTGTATAACTTGGGTTCTGTGGTGATATTAAAAATCACCAAAGGGGGAGTTGATGGAGCAGGATAAATGAAAATGTTTTAAATTCCTAATATTTTCGTATAATAATTAATAAACATGTTCGTTTAAGTAAATAACCAACAATGTATGTTATATGTTAAGGGTTAAAGGTAACACGCCATTCCGTGTGCAAATTAATCAACTTATAATTGTTTACGTGTCTAACATAACATAATATTTGCGTACTAATTCAATAATAAACGCATGATCTGTGCTTTAAATAAAACGTGTGGTTGCAAAATAAAGCGATGGTAAGTAAGGGACAGCTTTATATGTTGCTTTTTGCTAGGTAATACCTAATTGGGGTATGTAGAAAGACGGGAGGGAAACGAAAGGGTTTACATTTCCTTGTTTTAACAATATTTTGTTTATCTTTGGAAATAGTGCGTTTAGGCCTGTCGAGCAGCAATATAAAATGGCCGCCAGTTGTTAGAGTACGCATGAGCGGGGGACCATGTGATAGAGGCGAGAGGCTGTGGAAAAGGGATGATCACGCGCTGATGCTGAGAGGCTAAGATGGAAGTATGGTCAAGGCTGTTGTGAGCCTTCTGAGCAGATGTGTGCCAAGATGATCAGCAAGAAGCGTGAGAAGCCCGACTGAATCAATAGACGGAACTGTTTTACACAAAATGTAACAGAAAAAGATACAATTTGGACTGATCGAAACGGATGAGCAATTGCATGAACTGTGGGAAACGATGCTTGCATGGACATTCCACACGGAACTGGTTAAGACCAGGAAGTTTGATTAAATTGTATATGGGCCTGAGTTTTGACCAATGAGAAAGAATCACGCCATGAAGAAGAAACATTTTATGCTGTAAGCTAGAATTAGGGTATAAGAAGACCTACTCTTGGTGGGAGGGGTTAGAATGCTGTTAGGATGCTGCGGGAGATGCTGCAGAAGTTAGATGCTGCGTGAGTTAGATGCTGTAGATGGGAGAAGTTGCGGTTGCTGATGCTGACGAGCTGATGCTGCTGCTGTTATTTTCCTTTTCCAGTTGAGTATAAAGATGCTGCTTTAGGAGAACTTTTTCCTGATAGATTTTTATTAGAATTATTAGACTTTCCCCAGATAGATAGATAGATAGATAGATTGATCTATAGAGTTCTTATTATGATAACCTTATTTTTCCATCTAATAAAAATGCATTGCAATTTCAAGTTATTCGTATATTGATGATAAATGTAATGATCTGAATAATAAGCTTAACCTCATTTCCTGCATTCAAAACTTATATAAACTTTATTATTCATTAAACAAATGACTCAGTGATTCTTTAGCTCAATGATTAAAAATGAAATGTTAAAGAGTTTATTGTGATTGAGCTGGTCTTAATCACCATCAACTGATTCCTACTAGTTGGTCCATCGACCAATGAGCGGAATACCTTAAAAGCAAATGAGAAATATTATGTCATGATAAGAGAGGTATCCCGTCTCCTTCCAGCGAATCGTTTTTCTCCTAGGTTAATGACGGAGGAAATCCAGGGAATAAATGAGTAAGTGAATGTATATGCGGTGTTATGGGCCCCACCGTCATATGGATATAGTGTGTGTGTTAGAGGAATAGTTGCACCTGGATGACCGAAACATAATAGGAGAATTATTTTTATTGTTAGCGCTGGATCAAGTGCATACTTGGCGCATCCTTACAGGTAGATCAGTCAGGTCCATATGTTGAAGGGAATGTGAAAGGTAATAATATTACTTTCCTTTTGGACACTGGTGCTACCCGGTCTACTGTGAGAACAGCAGACATTCCAGACCTTCCTCTCTCTGGTGAAGATATCCAAGTAGTAGGGATAGCTAATCAAAGAATTAGAACACCTCTTACCAAACCAATGGAAGTTAAAATAGGAAACTTTAGAGAAATGCATCAATTCGTAGTGTGTGATTCTAGCCCAGTAAATTTATTAGGTAGGGATTTATTGTGCAAGATGAATTGTACCATTTTCTGCACACCGGATGGTGTGGCAGTTCAGACACCAGATGAAGATCATGTATATAAAATTATGATTGCAAAACAAGGTACAGAAGTAGACGAGATGTTTTCATTAATAACAAAAGATGAGTTGCCAGAAGAATTAAAAGGTACAGTAAACCCCATAGTATGGGATTTCACCGGAAAGGAAGTAGGACTTATGGCTAAAATAGATCCAGTTAAAATTACTGTAAAAGAAGGTGCAATTTTCCCAAATACCAGACAGTACAAAATGAGTGCAGAAGTAAAAGCAGGAGTCATTGAAGAAATAAATCGAATGATAGAACAAAATATCCTAAAAGAAGTAATGAGTAGCCCATGTAATTCACGTATAATGGGGTTAAAGAAACCTAGTGGAAAATATAGGATTGTTCAGGACCTGAGAAAAATAAATAAGATTGTGGAACCATGTTGTCCCATAGTGCCAAATCCTGCAGTAATTCTATACCAGATCCTTGGAGTGCAGGATGGTTCACAGTAATTGATTTGTGTCAAGCGTTCTTTTCAATACCATTACATCCAGACAGCCAGAATATTTTCTCATTTAAATTTGAGAACAAGGTTTATGTGTGGAATCGTGTTCCTCAGGGGTACACAGAAAGTCCTTCTATTTTCAACCAGATACTGAAAAAGTGCCTTGAAAAACTAGTGATGCCAGGAAGCTCAGTTTTAGTCCAATATATCGACGACTTATTGGTGGCATCGAATACCAGAGAGGACTGTGTTGTTGATTCCATAGCATTATTAAATCTTTTGGCAGAAGAAGGACATAAAGTCTCACCTGAAAAATTGCAATTCTGTACAACAGCTGTTAAGTATCTGGGACACCAAATTGAGAGGGGAAAAAGAAGAGTAACAGCTGAAAGGGTAACTTTAATAAAGAAAATGCAAATGCCTGTAACACAAAGACAAGTGAGAATGTTCCTAGGAATAGTAGGTTACTGTCGACAATGGATACCAGGATTTTCCATGTTAGCTAAGCCCTTAATTAACATGACAAAAAAGAAAGCAAAGGACCCTGTTGAGTGGGAGGATGGAAGTGTAGAAGCCTTTGTAAAATTGAGAAATGCCCTATGTTCAGCACCTGCCTTAGGCATGCCTGATTATAAAAGAGAATTTGCATTGTTCTGTCATGAGAGAGAAAATTGTGCACTTTCTGTCTTAACTCAGAGACATGGATTAGAAAGACGTCCTATAGCATATTTTTCTGCTACATTGGACCCAGTAGCAGCCGCGTTGCCAGGATGCTTAAAAGCAGTGGCGGCTACTTGTTTGAGCATTGAACAAAGTGAGTCAATTGTAATGGGACACCCTGTAAAAGTGTATGTTCCACATGCAGTTGTCATTCTCTTGACAAGAACCCGAACTCAGCATCTTACTCCTAGTCGGCTGACTAAATATGAAAGAATAATAATGGGTGCTGAAAATGTGACTATGATAAGGTGTACTATAATAAATCCAGCAACCTTACTACCAGACCCATATCATGAGAGAATTAAAGATGATGAGGACGATGAACATGATTGTATACAAATTACAGAATTATGCACAAAACCACGCCCAGATATAGAGGAACAGCCTCTTAAAAAGCCAGACAGGGAGCTATTTGTTGATGGTTCATGTCAAAGACATGAAGACGGTAAACTAACTGCTGCCTATGCGGTATGTGAATTAACTGGAATAGTTGAAGCATCCTATTTACCAAGAGTTAAATCTGCACAAGTAGCTGAATTGATTGCGTTGATAAAAGCATGCAAAATTGGGAGGAATCAGAGAGTAACCATATTTACAGATAGCCAATATGGTTACAGGGTTGTGCATGATTTTGGCCAACTATGGATGCAGAGGGATTTCATGACTTCTTCAGGATCCCCCATTAAAAATGGACAATTTGTAAGGGAATTGCTAGAAGCAATACAATCACCAAAAGAATGGGCTGTGGTGAAATGTGCCGCACACCAGTCAGGAGATGACTGGGTGGTAGTCGGCAACAGATATGCAGATCTGGTGGCTCAACATTGTGCCAAAACCAGAATGTCAGTCAGTAAACGGGTGGAAAGAATGGGAATCAGCTGCCAACTTATGCTGTCTATGCCACCTGAACCTTGGAATGACGTCAAGAAATTGCAAGATGAGGTTGATGAAAGTGAGAAGTATTTGTGGATCAAAGTGGGTTGTTCCCAAAGAGGAAATGATGAAGTGTGGATCAGTGCTGATGGCAGACCAGTCATGCCAGACTGTTTACTCTCACAAATGGCTAGGATGTATCATGGAGACACACACATAGGGAGAGATGCAATGATTAGGCTGGTCAGACAAAATTGGTACAATCCCAAATTCAGGGCTGTTGCAGAGAGTCTTTGCCAGAGATGTCTAACTTGCCAGATGCATAATCCGGGGAGGAAGACAGTAATTGGATTTGGGAAAATTGGAAAAGCAGAGTGTCCATTTATGAGACTTCAGTTTGATTTCATACAGTTACCACCATGTAGAGGGCTGAAATATGTACTAGTCATAGTGTGCCTGTTTTCAAAATGGGTGGAGGCTTACCCTACTAGGAGAAATGACAGCATTACAGTTGCGAAACTGTTGCTACGAGAGCTCATTCCTAGGTTTGGTTTTCCAGTAACTTTGGAATCAGATAGAGAAAACATTTTAACAGTGAAGTGATCCAAATAATCTGTGAAGCATTTCAAATCAAACAAACTGCACTGTGCATATTGTCCAGAAGCTTCTGGAGTGGTTGAACAATTGAATGGCACTATAAAGTCAAGACTGGGAAAAATGTGTGCATCAACATCATTAGAGTGGCCAGATGCATTGCCACTCGTTTTAATGGGACTCAGAAGTATACCTGACAGAACCACAGGATTGAGCCCGCATGAAATAATGATGGGAAGAGCAATGAGACAAACACATGTTCCCACAAACAAACTGGTGAATATATCTGATGATATGGTTCTGGACTATTGCAAAGGATTGGCTGACCTAGTGCGTTCTGTCTCTCATCAGGTTGGAGAAGACGCAGTTTCCAGGCAGCCCGAGCAAGAACATGATTTGAATCCTGGTGACTGGGTGGTAGTGAAGAATCACACCAGAGAAACGTGTCTATCACCTAGATGGGGCAGACCGTGTCAAGTCATACTGACAACGAATACAGCAGTGAAGTGTGCCGGATTTCCTAATTGGATTCATGTAAGTCACACCAAGAGAGTACCAGATCCCGAGGAAGAGAATCCTCAGACAACGCCAATCACTGAAGAAGCTGAAGGTTGCCCAGCTGAAGGATCTCAGATTCGAGATTCCAGAGAAGCTGAAGAAGAACAACCGAGCACAAGTCAGGATTGGATACCAGTGGTAGAAGTTCCTGAAGTATATCACAGAACAAGAAGTCAAGCGAAATTGGAAGAAATTGAAGAAGATCAGATAGGTGAAGAAGAAGCAGTTCAGGAACAAGAAGAAAAGACATTAAGAAATCCTGAACAAGAGCAGATAGGGAAAGGAAACTGGGCTCAAAGCAACGAAGATCTGATAAACTTTGAGCAGGGACAGACAGGTTTAGAAGAATCCGGTCAGGCTGCAGAAGTTCACAGTGCAATAAGCCCTGATCAGAACAAGTTAGATCAAGAAGAGTACAAAGAAGAAGAAAATTTCGAAAGACATGAACTTGAAGAATTAAATCAAGAACAAAGTCAAAAATTGGAAACTCATAGTGGAGCTGCTGAAGAGAAACTAATCAGACCTGAAAAGGAGCAAACAGAAGAAACAGTAATAGAAGAAAACGAAACAGTACTAAGCAGTGAAAATAACGAGATCTCTGAAGACGAAAATAAAGAAACATTGCCAACAAAAAAAAACAAGAAAAGGAGATCATTGGCCGAGTGTCATTAAAAGAGTAAAGTACCACATAACAACCAGAAGTGAAGATCCAGATCAAGTAAATGAAGTAACAAGCCAAACTGATCAAGAGAAAAAGTCAGAGAAAAGAAAAAGTAAAAGACTGAAACTTGTGAATAACAAATTCAAGGGTCCTTACTGGACTTATATCATTCTTGAAGATTTTGAAAGCTCAGAGTCAAGTGACAGTGGTGGCGAAGGAACAAGTGCAGAACTGACGTACGAAAAGAAACAAGACCACCCTGACTAAGCAAAAGAATAAGCTAAAGAAAAGAAGAAAAGATAAGAAGAGCAATCTTCCTTGTCGAAAAATGCCTGACGATAGAGTTGCTGGGAGACCAAAACAGAAATGTTGTAGAAGATGCTGTGCATTATGCATATGTAGTCTAGTGATGGTGCTTATAGTATGGTTAGTCCTGATTGTAGCAGTTCCTTACCTTATGATAATAGATAAAAAGATTAATAATGAAACTAAGGAGAGGACAGCAAACATGAAGGGCAATAGAGTAGAACTAATGGCAGAAAGTGAACCAGAAATTCATCATGAAATAACTGATAACGACACTAGTCTAAACTTTTTCACAAAGTTATTGTTTCAATATGTAGTGGAAGTTAGTAATTGTTATGTCTGTATGAAGTTACCTGAATCAGTAGCAGAAGGATTAACATACCATCACTTACCACTGACATATGGCATATCATGTAGTGTTTTGTCTAGTTTATTTTATAGAACAGGGAGACTTCAGTAATATTATTAAAACTTAGATGTGATATTTTCTGAGGTTCCGATTCGCAAGAGTATGAACCCAGTGCTTAGTAGTCAAGACGCACAGTTTATGGGAGAATTTTTCTTAACAATGAAATCAATAGACATAACACATGCACATAGACACAATCTAACATGTTCTTTACTTGAAGAAGAAAAGATATTTTTGAATTTAGTAGAAGATAGAAGACAAGATTTTCAAAAGAAAGCTTCTGAGCATAAGGCTCATTTGCCACCTTGGGCCGAGAAAGAAGGGAGTTACACACCTGGCAATCAATAAATCAATTCATCATGTCACTTATAAAGCGCACTACATACCCGCGAGGGTCTCAAGGCGCTGGGGGAAGAGGGGGGTGGTGCTGCTACTGATCGAAGAGCCAGGTCTTGAGGAGTCTTCTGAAGGCCAGTAGGTCTTGGGTCTGTCGGAGGTTGGTGGGGAGGGTGTTCCAGGTCTTGGCGGCGAGGTGGGAGAAGGATCTGCCGCCGGCGGTCATTTTCCGGATGCGGGGACTGTGGCGAGGGCGAGGCTGGTCGAGCGGAGCTGGCGGGTGGGGGTGTAGAAGCTGAGTCGTCTGTTGAGGTAGGCTGGTCCGGAGTTGTGGAGTGCTTTGTGTGCGTGGGTGAGGAGCTTGAAGGTTATCCTCTTGTTGACAGGGAGCCAGTGCAGGTCTCTCAGGTGGGGTGTGATGTGGCTGCGTCGGGGGATGTCGAGGATAAGACGTGCAGAGGCGTTCTGGATGCGTTGCAGCCGTCTCAGGAGCTTAGCCGTCGTTCCTGCGTAGAGGGCGTTTCCGTAGTCCAGCCTGCTGGTGACGAGGGCCTGGGTGACTGTTTTTCTTGTTTCGGTGGGGATCCACTTGAAGATCCTGCGGAGCATTCGGAGGATGTTGAAGCAGGATGAGGAAACGGCGTTGACCTGCTTAGTCATGGAGAGGGTGGGGTCGAGGATGACCCCTAGGTTGCGTACGTGGTCGGTGGGTGGCGGGGCTGTTCCCAGTGATGTTGGCCACCAGGAGTCGTCCCAGGCTGAAGGGTTGGAACCAAGGATGAGGACCTCCGTCTTGTCCGAGTTCAGCTTCAGGCGGCTGGTCCTCATCCATTCGGCGACGGCCTTCATTCCTTCGTGGAGGTGGGCTTTGGCGGTGTGAGGGTCTTTGGTGAGGGAGAGGATCAGCTGGGTGTCGTCGGCGTAGGAGATGATGTTGAGGTTGTGCTGTCGGGCGACGTGGGCGAGGGGTGCCATGTAGATGTTGAACAGCGTTGGGCTGAGGGAGGAGCCTTGGGGTACGCCGCAGATGATCTTGGTGGCCTTGGATCGGAAGGGGCGAGGCGGACGCTTTGTGTTCTGCCGGAAAGGAAGGATGAGGTCCAGTCCAGGGCCTTCTCTTGGATCCCGGCGTCATGAAGGCGTGTTCGTAGTGTGTGGTGGCAGACCGTGTCGAAGGCGGCTGATAGGTCCAGGAGGATGAGGGCTGCTGTTTCTCCGTTGTCTAGCAGGGTACTGATGTCATCGGTGGCGGCGATGAGGGCGGTTTCGGTGCTGTGGTTGCTGCGGAAGCCGGACTGGGAAGGGTCCAGGATGTTGTTCTCCTCGAGGTAGCGGGTCAGTTGTTTGTTGACGATTTTCTCGGTGACCTTCGCGGGGAACGGGAGCAGAGAGATGGGTCGGAAGTTCTTGAGGTCCTTGGGGTCTGCCTTGGGTTTCTTGAGTAAGGCGGTGATCTCGGCGTGCTTCCAGCTTTCCGGGAAGGTTGCTGTCTCGAAGGAGATGTTGATTATTTTCCGGAGATGGGGCGCGATGGCTGTACTGGCTTTGTTGAAGATGTGGTGAGGGCACGGGTCTAGCGGTGAACCGGAGTGGATGGTGTTCATGATCTCGCTGGTGTCCTCGTCGTTGATGTTGGTCCAGGAGAGCAGGCGGTTGGTGGTTGTGGGGGCAGTGGTCTCGGTGGTTGCCGGGGCGGTCGTGGTGTTGAAGCTGTCGTGGATGTCGGCGATTTTGCGGTGGAAGGAGGTGGCCAGTGAGTCGCACAGGTCTTGCGACGGCTGGATGTCGTTGGTGTTGGAGCTGGGGTTGGAGAGTTCCTTCACGATGTTGAAGAGCTCTTTGCTGTTGTGTGCATTGTTGTCTAGGCGGTCTTTGAGTGAGGCCCTTTTGGCGGATCTGATGAGGTGATGGTGATTGCGGGTGGCGCTCTTGTGGGCGGCGTAGCTGTCCGCTGTCCGTTCGTGGAGCCAGATCTTCTCCAGTTTTCGGCATGTTCGTTTGGAGGCCTGGAGGTCTTCGGTGAACCAGGTGGCTTTCTTGCTGGTGTGGCTGTTGGGCGGATTCTTGAGCGGGGCGAGGTGTTGGCGCAGTCGTCGATCCACTGTCTGAGGTTGCGGGCGGCGGTGTCGGGGTCGGAGGGTTCGGCGGGTGGGCTCAGGGCGAGGGTTGTGGTTAGCTGGTCTTCCGTGACTCTGCTCCAGCAGCGGCGAGGCATTTGTTCGGTGCGGTGGTGCGTGGTGGGCTTCCTGTAGGTGAAGTGGATGCAGTGGTGGTCAGTCCAGTGGGGTTCGGAGGTGTGGTTGAAGGAGACGTGTGGGCCTGCGGAAAAGATGGAGTCTAGCGTGTGGCCGGCGGCGTGGGTGGGTGTAGTCACGAGCTGTCTGAGTCCGAGGGTGGCAAGGCTCAAGCTGCTATGGCTCTGGATTTCGTAAAGGCAGGGAAAATTTGTCTTCATAGGTTAAAGACTGATTATAACAATGTTTTCATCGGTACCAGTGAATGTGAACACAATTTCTTAATTCTTGGAGGTTGGGGACTCAAAGGAGGAACAGATTCAGTTTTTCCTGGAATCTATTATGTGTGTGGGAATAAGGCTTACTTTAGGCTTCCTGCACGGTGGTATGGAAGTTGTTATTTTGGAATAGTATTTCCAAAGATATACCACGTAAAAAGAAACACTGGGAGCAATGAAAACAATAGCGAATTAATACGTAGTAAAAGAGCTAGTTTTTCAGAAATTGTAGGTGATATATTTGGTGCATTGATACCTTCAGTGGGAATAATTCTGAACTCAAGGAAAATATGTAAATTGTCTACAGTGGTTGATCGTTTATCAACGGATACTGCTGGGGGGTTTCTAATGATTAATGCGGAAATGGTTGCGATTAGATCTATGGTTATGCAAAATCGACTTGCTCTTGATATTATATTGGCAAAAGAGGGCGGAGTCTGTAAATTATTGAAGACGAAACATTGTTGCACTTATATTCCTGATAAGAGTGCAGAAATTGGAACGTATATACAGAATATAACTAAACTTGAGAAGGAACTTAAACCACTGGAAGTTGATAGTGTATGGGAAAGATTGACAAATAGTATCTCGTCAATTGGTACCTGGTTTGCTAATGTAGGAAAAGGACTTATAGGTTAAATATTAGTACCCTTAGCAGGGATAGCAATAATAATCTTGGCAATAACAATATGGTGCAAATGTTGTAGAAAGAGTGGAACATATAAAGTAACAGGTAAAGGAAAAAAGAGAAAATTTGAAGAAATCGAACTTGAAGAGTGGAGAAGTGAATTATACAAGAAATTAAAAGGAGATTGTAAAAATGGAAAGTGTAAAGATGAGAATGAAGTAATTTCCTAGAAGTTGGCATCTGATTGAGGGTAGTGTTTTGATGGCTCAGAAACGCCATCAGAGAGGGGATTGATGGAGCAAGGTTTCATAAATGAAACTTGCCTGTATTCAATCCTCATCACAGTATTAATTTATTAAAACTTGTATTGTTAATACTAACCTTTGCATTCACAACACGAAAGGGAAGGATGCTTGCTTATGTGTTTTTCTAATGAATAACGCTTGTCTGTAAATCCAAAATGGCCGCTATGTGCGGGAAAACTCAGTGCGCATGTCATAACCAGATCACATGGTGTGACGTCTTTCTTTGCTTGGTGGGAAATTTCTGCTTCTGCGCAGTGTGTATTAAAATGGCTGCTTGATGTTTTCACATGCTTCAGCTTGCTCTCATGTCATTACTAAATTGTCGTTTCCTAATGCTACTAACGCGGGATAGAATTTATAATTAAATGGGAATAGAGTAGAAAAAGTGGGCATAGAGTGAAACATTTTATTCTGTGATTTTAATATTTGCTTCTTGCACTTTTATTAGTTCGTAAATTTGGGCCTGGGTCGGTGACCTGAAACTCGCGGGGCAAATGGTTCTGCGCATGTGTCCTGTGTGCATGCCAAATAAAGTCAATCTGGACGTCGTCGAAGGCTGCGACCCGATGGCCGAAGATGCTGTACTCTTGCCTTTCCTGTTGCATATTGATACATTGTACATTTGTCATGAGACGGGTGGGAAATAAAGCGAATGTATTAATTTGAAGGGGTGGGAATTTAAAGACAATAGGCTTTACAATTTAGGCCAAATTGATATGGTGCGACAATCCACCCCCTGTCCCTGTCCAATCAGAAGTAGTGGCCCCATATTTTAGTAACATTAGGGGAGGTACATGGGCGTAGAAGGATATAATAGATATAGAATTAGCTAATTAGTTTAGCTTGAGGCTTCTAGCAGAGACCACAGCACGCACAAGAAGAGCTCCAGACCGCTAAGCTGATCGATTGCAGACTGAATCCCTGTCCAGAAGAGGTCCTGAGGAGGGGGCGGCGGAGTCCATTAGAAGGAAGGCACAGGAGAATCGAGGAGAAGCCGAGTATCAGAGAGGGGAACGACACAGGCGTCGTTGTAGAGAGGTCACCGGTCCTGTCCTGATCCTGGAGGAAGTCTTTGCTCTTCATCTTCCTGGGTCCTATTCTTTCAACTCCTTGGCTAAGGGGTTTGGTTCTCGCACTTAGGTAAATATAATGCAACCTCTAGTTGCGCTGCTATCCCTATCCTCTCCTTTTCTTTAAACACCGTCATTGATTAGCAATAATCATTTCTATACTTAATCTTGGGTATTGCGATTAAGTACCATGTGGCTCTGTATTTTACTCTGCTAAATCTTTAGATAAACAATTTTAAAACTTCCTGACTCAGTGGTTATTTCAGGATTATGTACTATAATGAATGTCACTCATTTTAAATTTCCCAATTAGCAAAGGATTCATTGGTAAGTCATTACTCTTCAATCAGAAGGTAATTGGTAGCAGGGATTTTGATAGAGAGTAACAACTGATAAAACCCAGCGTAAGTATTAGCGTAGTATGAATGTATGGGCCCAAGTGAGTATCTGGTGTATGAATGTTGTTTGCTAATATCGCGCTGGATCACTTTGTCTTAGAAGAAGAAGTCGGTCATTGTCCATGTATTTAAGAAAGGGAATAAAGCAGACCCGTCCTGTTATAGGCCTATTTTGCTCCTAGATTCTTCCCTTAAGGTAGCAGGAAGGATACTTTTGTCTGGACTAGAAGATTGGGTTATGGAAAACAATGTAGTGAGCAGTGTTCTTTATGGCTTTAGAAAGGACATTGGTGAAACAATGTCTCAACTTTCTTATTAGCAAGTATTCTCCTGTGCATTTGATTGTGTGAACCGCTTCCTGCTGTGGGATCTTTCATCAGATTCGAAAGCAATTTTATTATGATACAGAGGCTTCTCTTCATTATGGCCATAGAGGTGAATGCACAGAGCACTTTAGAGTCAGAAGGGGGGCAGATAAGGGTGTATTTTGGCCCCATTTCTATATGCTCTTTATATGAATAGTGTTGATACATTTCTGGTTGACTGGGCCATAGATGTACCACACGTAGGTTCTCACCCAATGCATTGCAATCTCTTTTAGACACCTTTCTGATATTTATGGAGGGCTTGGAGTTCACAGTTAATAGGGGAAAAACATATTCCATGATCGTGGGGCCAGGCAAGAAAAAGAGCCATACAATATTTATATATGGGAAAAAATAGTGCATACAGATACTTTTTCCAATTGTGGCTTATTATTTACTTCTTCCAATACATGTCCTAAGCATGTGGCAAATAAAAAACTGTATTTTTAGAAATCAATACTTGCGGTGGATAGATTCACTTCGAAGCTAGGCAGGAAGCTGGTAAATGAAATGTTGAATATACACAAGTATAAAGCTGTGTCTGGGCATGCTATGGGGCGGGGATGTGGGGGGCACGCCAGTGCTGTCTCGCTACAGTTTGTGGAAAAAAGGTTTTTTAAAAGATTATTAGCTGTCCTGACAAGCTGTGGGAATTATATTTCCCATTTGGAACTGGGTATGCATTTTATTGGGGACTTAATTTCTATAGCTCCTTAATTATTATGGCATGTGGTTGGACTGAACCGGCTGCTGACTTGAATTGAGAATTAATTAGTGATTGTTTGCACTTATATGGTGTCAACCGTTTTCCCTCGCTCAGCTATATTAAGAGTTTATGTACAAAGATGGGTAAAATTACTTATTTTACTGACCCCCAAATCCTGCAGAACATCAGTCGAGAAAATTTCAAGATGTCCTTAATAGAGTATAGGGACAATGAGTGTGTTGATGTAGAATTGAAAAAAGTGTCTGTGCTGACATATTCCAACACGCTCACTCAGCCCGGGATTCAGCCAAATCTAGGCTTGGTCATCAACACACAACATTGCTTTCTGTTGATAAGATTTTAATTACATTTGGTTCATTTGGATGTAACTTTTAGGGATCAGGCCAACTACTTGTTACAGTTAACAATATGTCCATGTGAGGACTTCTTTAAACAAACTACTTTGCGTCTGTTTTTTTGTGTTCAATTTTGATCATATACCTAGAAGGAGGTATATTTTGCTACTTTTGAAGGATTTATCTGTTGTGCAATGTAGACCTGCTTTATTATATCTACAGTTGTTGCACTCACACTCTGTATGTTTCTGTGTAGTTAACTTTTAACGTGTGTTATAAAGATAAGGAAATGTCTACCTGAGATCTCGCATCATAATGCATCATAGAGATATGGTGTGCCCTCTTTTTAGCGTTATGGTTTTATTAAGGCTTTATCTATTGTACTGTAAATCTTATTCTCTGCCTGGGATATTTGGCTCAGTCTATGTTATTGGACATTATTTGCACAAATTGTATGGGTTTGTTATTGATGTACTGTTTTTAACTGTTTATTTATTGTATCTTTTATGATGTGTTATTGGCTCCGAATAAAGTGTACAAATTCAGCTACCACTTTCTAGTTCATTTTTATTCTCATTTGCAATGAGATTTATACCTTGTGGACACCATCTTGGTTTGGGAAAGATACACCAGACACTCACAATTTTGGCTTCCATCTTAGGGGCCCATTACGATCTCGTTAAGAAGCTCTTAAGACCGAATCGGCTTTGGAATCGTTTCCAAACGAATCAGGTTCTGCGAGCCCGACCGTCGGAATACGATGCTTCCGTACATCGTTCGGTCGGACTCCCATTGACTTTAATGGAAGCCTGTGTTCCGCACAAGAACACAGGCTCCCATTAAAAAAAGGGGTTGTTGGGGAAAACCATGCACTCTGTGACGGGCACCCCATGGTGCCTGCCACACTGTGCATTGTGGTAAAGAGGGGTCCCATGGGTACCCCCACGGGCCCCAACCGGAGGCCTCTGGGTGAAGGGGAGCCTGCTACGGGCCCCCAAAATCAGATTCCAACAGCCGTTTCGTGTCGGTCAGACCGATTCGGAACGGCTGTCCGAATTGGTCATCGGAATCGCTCGTTCGGAAACCGTGTCGATAGAGCTGTAGGATTCGGTTCCGAATGACTCGGGCTGTCCGAATGCCGTTCAGAACCGATTCGGACAGCCCGAACGGTTTCCTTGCATTGTTATCGGTCACTGGGAAATGTGTCCGATTTGGTCGGAAACATAGGTTCCGAATTGGATTCGCCGAATCCCATTCGGAGCCTTGCCAGACGGCATCGTAATCGGCCCCTTAGATGTATAGAACATTACCTAAATCTGCATTTTATATTAAATATGTGAGATACATTTTCAGGAACACAATGTTCTAAATGACTAAATGCAAGAAAACATACATGTAACTAATGTCTGTGCCCATCTACTGTGATTGGCTCCGTGATGAATCCTATCCTAGTCGAACCATAAGTAATGCATACTGTGCTGATGTTCCTGGCCACAATTTGCCTTCAGTAGGAATATTCTTAAAACTGGAAACTATCAACCAATCCATGTCCTTTGTTATCAGCGGCTGCTAGTTCTACAGGCAACTATCCTAGATTTCCAGTGGGCCCTGCCTCTGTCACTGACAACCTTAAAATTTACAGCAACTATCCAGAATTTAGCCTGGTCAAAGATTGGACTGCAAAGGAGTTTGTGAAGGGATGGGCCTACAGAATCCCATCAATTAATAAACAAGCTGTGCTGCTGTATAGCTAAAGAGATTTTTCTCAGCATCAATATTGAAAATCCGACAGCTGTGATCCCATTATAGCTAACATAATGGCGGCTCATGCACATTAAGAAAAGAAAGGCCTTAACTTTACCAACACTCTGATGTGAAAATTGCAGGTCTTAGTCAAGATATTCAACCTGCTTTACAGGCTCAAATCACTATCTAAAACAAACTAAAGGGTCTTTACCATATCATAGACACCACAGAGGTGTAGAAGCTCAGCTTTTAGACAGTGGCCTGAGAACCAACCAGCATAAGATGCATTTTACTGGGATTGAGGTAAAGCCAGTTGTCTTACATCCATTCATGGACAGTGGTTATAATATTATGTTCTGTGGCATGCGTTGTTTGTTTGAAAACTGCCCTCACCCACAAATTTGTGGCATGCTTCATCATAGGGCTTGCTAAACAATGCCCCGCGCTGACCAACGCCTGGGGTGGAGCAAAAGGGAGTCTGCTGTTAGAAAACATCATAACACATGGGTCAAAGTGAATCAGGGTTTACAAACCGGACCTTGAGAAAACAAAGAGAGAAATGGGGACCGCATGACAAACAGGGTATAATTATATGTATTATCTCCCATTGTAACTAGTGTTTGACTACAGGGAGCCGCCATCGCTCCCGCGCTTTTTCGAGCTTCAGCAACTGTGAAGCTCGGTAAGATATTTTAATTTGATGATTGTTCGGAGTGTCCCATCGCCGGGTGATGATGGATGGTTCTCTCTTTATAACGAAAAATGTATTCAAATGCATGAGAAATCTATAGAAATACTAGAATATACAGGTTAATACATGAACCTGTATTTAGATTACCTGGGGGATATGTGAACCAGACCCCGTGGGGTAACTACGCTTGCAAAGAATGAAGGAGTGTCATGAGTATATACATACGATAGCACCTAGACATGCTATTTGGTTGAATTATGTAGACAAATCAACCAGTGTAGCATTGAACAAGGATTATGACTACTATATTTTCACCTACAGGTACTACCGCAGTGTGTCTAAGCAGCTCTTGACCAGAATGGGTCTATCCTCAACCTACTAAAGTAAGGTAGGAAAGAAGAGTAATATAAAGGGAATCTTAGGTCCTGACGAAAGCCGTAAAGACCCGTTAAGGGCTACAACGAAACCCGCTGAAACATATTGACGGATATGCAGTTAGGAGGGGTGAAGGGTTACTAATAATCCCTGTCACCACCATCCTATATTCTTTTTAATCCTGACCGGGAAGTCCGGGAATAAAGTATTTAGGTGGATATTCCTGAGCCAGTTTTAAATTCTACATTATGCACTTACATTTCTTTTTTGATCCCTATAATTTTATGTTTGTATTGTCTTCCCCCTCCCTTTTGCTCCACCCCAGGCATTGGTCTGTGCGGGGTGTTGTGTAGCAAGCCCTATGACGAAGCATGCCACAGATTTGTGGGGGAGGGCAGTTTTTAAACAAACAAGGCGTGCCACCGAACATGATAGTGTGATTGCAAATACTCCTACCTCTTTCTAGTGTGTTTAGATATTTGTAGTGGAGGTTGATGTAGGAGTCTTTCCTCTTCCCACTCAGTTGTGTGTGATTTAGTGATTATAATATTCAATGGGTGTCCCATACCTCCTCGTACATTACCAGCCAACCACTCAAAATGTGTTTATTCTCGTTGGTACAACTATGAAAAGTCAAAACATACAAAATATGCCATAAAACAATTGTTAAACGTATGAGGAAACTTACAGAGAATATCAGTGATGGTTACAAATAAAAAAGTTTTCTCTATATGCTGAATCACTTCTGAAATACAATAGTTACCACTGCATATGAAACTTTAGAGCTTATGTTCATGAGGCTGATCAAACTGTATAGCATTATTAGAAGGCAAATGCGAACATTCTGGTCCATGTTATCTTTAAAAGTAGCCTGGCTGTGAGATGTTACCCACAGGGTGAATCGAAATTTGCCTAGCAGCGTAACGGTAAGTTTCAATTCTATTAAGGACACGGAGGCAAGGATTATGCTTTTCTCTCTTCGCTTTATTTCTAAACCAATTTCTCAGCAGCCAGAAAAGCAATAACTTCATCGTTTTCCCAAAGGATAAAAGAAAAACAACAACAATTTCATAGTAAACCAGAAAACTCGACCAGGACTACAAATCCCATAGGCCCAAGGGGCAATGTCCAGGAAGTCCTTCAACAGTGTCCATGTCCACTACATATGCCCTCCATCTTGGCTGTCCTTCCTCTTTCTTCGCGTGAGTCACGCAACATCCTTACTGGCCTTGCTTTACGCCATCATTCCCTACAAGAGACAAAGACAGCGTAAGGTTCATCACGAACAAGCATCTCGTGCAAGAGCAATTCAGCACAACCACACTTCAAGCCAGTAACCGGTCAATAAAATATCAGACACGGAATATTGAACAGTAACAAGAAAACTCATTACTTACGCACATATGGGTGGGTTCACACGAAACGTGCACGGGTGGGATAATCCTCGCCTCCGTGTCCTTAATAGAATTGAAACTTACCGTTACGATTTTCGATTCTATGTCAGGACCGGAGGCTCCGATTATGCTAGTTTAAAGCTTACTCCCCACCAACTGAGCGACGTCCAAGACTGGCTTGAAGTAAAACTTCTTAAAAGTGGAATCCGAGGACCTGTCCGCAGCCCGCATCAGGTCCTCCAACCGAGCTCCCAAGGAAAAAGCCTTAGAGGCCATTGCACCTCTGGCTGAATGAGCACCAAACTGCCGTGTGTCAACACCCGCTTCTTGCATGACCCAACACACCCACCGGGCAATAGTGGGGGAGGAGACTGCTCTATGCGGTTTTCGCAAGGCAATAAGAAGTTGCCGTTCGCCCGGAGGGCGAAAGTCTTGAGTAAGGTCTTCATAGGCCTTAAGGCAATTCACGACACACAATTTGGGGACATCCAAAAAGCAGGATAAGTGATCGACCGCGTAAGCGACTTGGTCCTGCGACTCACCGTAAACGTCACCCCTTCTGGGGAAAAACTCGCGCTGATATATCTAAAGCGCGCACATCCGATACTCTCCGACAAGAGACTAAGCACAACATCATAGCTAATTTGGCTGAAAGCTCCTTCAAAGAGAGGTACTTATTCGCCTGCCAGGACAAGAATACATTTAAAACCAAGTTAACATCCCACAAGGCGGAATAACGGGGCTCCGGAGGCAATGAAAGACGAATAAGTTTACATACGAAAGGGTGTTCCCCCAAGGGGGCCCCCTCCACTGGACAATGGGCCGCTGAAATCGCGGAACGGATGGTGTTAATTGAGCGATACGCCAACCCGGCCGTTGCCAATTCAGCGAGAAAGTTCAAGACGGGAACGACTCCCGCGACCATGGGATCCAGACTCCGTCGAAGACACCAACGCATGCACTTCGTCCAGGCGGAGCGATAGCGCTTCGAGGTGCTGTTAGCCCAGGCCTTGGATAAGAGTTCCTCAGCTGATCCCGAAAGTCCCGGGAGCGACCAACGTTGCCTGAAAGCCGCCATGCCACAAGGCAGAGAGACCCCTCGTTGACTAGATGATGCTGCTCCCCGTTCGGATTCAGAAGGAGCCGAGGAAACAGGGGGAGTAGGATTGGAAAATCCCAAGAAAGTTCCAGAAGAACCGGAAACCAAACTTGCGACCTCCAAAACGGCGTCACCATTACTAGCTCCGCATTCTGGCGGCGGATTTGGGCCGCCGACCGTACTATCATCGAGAAGGGAGGGAAAGCGTAACCCTTCTCCAAACCCGAGTCCTGTAGGAATGCATCCATGGCCACCGCGAGCGGATCTGGTCTCCAGCTGAAGAAGCGGGGAAGCTGGTGGTCCAACCGGGATGCAAAGAGGTCCAGCGTGAAAGGGCCCCAGAGGCCCGCCAGCCACCGGAACACCTGAAGATCCAATCTCCACTGACTGGAGTCGACCAGATGCCTCGAATGCCAATCTGCCACCTGGTTGGCCTGACCCGGAAGATACTCCGCTGTCACCGAGATATGATGAGCCAGGCAGTATGTCCAAAAATCTTTTGCCAGGTTCGCCAAAGCACGGGAGCGGGGACCCCCCAAGTGATTGACGTACCGGACCGCGGACACATTGTCCATTTTTAACAGGACACATGACTGCACCCGGTCCCTGGTCCAGCACCGAAGAGTGAAGGACCCCGCCAGGAGTTCTAGACAATTTATGTGCAACTCCTGTTCTTCTGACGACCAGGCGCCTCCTGTGGAAAAACTCCCCGCAGCGGGCGCCCCACCCCAGCCTGCTGGCGTCTGACTTGATGACTAGGTCCGGAACAGACCCGAAGATCGCACGGCCGTTCCATGCCTCCATGTGAGTGAGCCACCACGCCATTTCGTCTTTGACCTCCGTGGTAAGGGGCACTGATTGGTCGTAGGACAACCCTCTCCGGAGATGATACGCCTTCAAGCGTTGCATAGCCCGATAGTGCAAGGGACCTGGGAAGATTGCCTGGATGGACGAGGACAGAAGCCCCACCATCCGGGCAATCTGTCGGAGAGAGGTGTGAGTCTTGGAGATGGTCTGCCGCAGTTCGTGCCGAATCTTGGCCACCTTCCGGGATGGAAGGCTTAAGGACGTCTTGACCGAATCCACAACGAACCCGAGAAAAACCACGCTCTGGACCGGGCTCAGGACGGACTTGGCTTCGTTGATGATGAAACCCAGATCCTGTAAAAGCGACACCGCTTGATGCAGCTGCGCGGACAACTTTCTGGGGCACTGCGCCATAATCAGGATGTCGTCCAGGTAAACAATCATCCGGATACCTTGAGCCCTGAGGAACTCCACTACCGGATGGAGCACCTTCGTGAAGCACCAGGGCGCCGAGGAAAGACCGACCGGAAGGGCGGTGAACTCATAAACTTGACCCTTCAAGCAAAATTTTGCAGAAACCGCCGATGCGGAGGGTGGATGGGGATCACCAAGTATGCGTCCTTGAGATCCAACCGCACCATCCAATCGGATGGGAGAAGCACATCTCGTAGGAGGTGGATCCCCTCTATCTTGAAATGCCGGTACACCAACCATCCATTGAACTCCTTGAGGTTGATGACCGGACGGCGCCCCCCGTCGACCTTGTCGACCAAGAAGTGATTGCTTAAAAATCCGTGGGGGTGCAAAGCCGAATGACAAATGGCCCCTTTGCGAAGCAACTCGGAGACCTCCTCGTCGACCAGCTGTGCATCCCCGACGGAAAAAGAAATGGGGTGTGGGCGGACCTGTTGGCGCGGGGTTTGGTAAAACTCTATGTGAAACCCCCGGATAGTCTGCAAAACACAAGCATCCGTTGTGAGATTTGCCCAAGCCCCCTGGAAGCTCGCTAAGCGACCCCCAATACGGACGTGCGCCGCTGGCAAGACACTTACCGCTTGAACCTCCGCCACCGGCGTTGTTCTTAAAGTTCCCACGGCCTTGGAACCGTTGTCCTCTGGTAGGGTAGAACTCAGAGTAACTGGCGTTGCCGCTATATTGTCCTCGCCCGGAGCCTTGTCCCCTATTGGGAATGTGGTGCGCACCACGGCCGGTCGCGCGGCCCCTGCCACGACCGGCCCCTTGAGAGACCCGTGACTGAAAGACCCTCTTTATGCTGGACTGGGCCTTGTCCAGCGAGGTAAACGTGGCCACAAATTTGCCCAATTCCTTCACAAAGGGGTCTCCGAAAAGACCCCCTTGCGCCACCGCCCCCGCCTCGGAAGAGGCCAGGTCTCCTAACTTAGGGTCCAATTTTATCAACAAAGAACGACGGCGCTCCGTCGAAAGGGCACAATTAGCATTGCCCAAGAATATTATGGCGAGCTGTGCCCAATTGGAAAGAATCTCTGGAGAAATGGTGGCACCTGATATCTTGGCCTCCTCCGCCATGTCCAATATCTTGGTCATCGGCCCCACAGCATCCAACAACTTGTCTTGGCAGGAGCGCCAAGACCTGTCGATCCCCTTGCGTGGGTCCTTAATGTATTTGGCCAAGAAGGTGGCCATCTTGGAGTCAAGCTCCGGCGTGCAAGCCACCTTCCCCTCCAAAGTGGGCCGCGGGCACTCAGACCTCAGACAACCCCTCGCTTCCTTCTCCAAGGGCTTGCGGAGGCGGCCGGCCACAAACTTAGCCACCTTGTCCCCAGGGGCCCAGGCCGCTGATCGAGGATGAATAATCTCATCAGGGTCCAGCATGCCCGAGCTATCCTACGGCAGAGAGGTGGAAGAAGCAGCCGGGCGCCAAGAACGCGAAGACCCAGTATCGTCGTCCGACTCCCCCGGCGAATCTCCATCCATGTTCGGAGAATCTGGCGCGGGGGGCGGGGCGGGCTCCGAGGCGGGAGGTGGGGCAGAGGAGGGGGGAACTGCCTTAGCCAAAAATGCGCTACGCAAGCGCTCAAATGCGTCCCTGTCCACTCCTTATGCGTCTCCCTTGTCACCCTCAGTACAACTCTTCTTGGGGGGTGGAGGCCCCTCCCCAGGGACGGGGGGTACCACTCGGGGCCGGCACCGGGACCTCAAAACGGGCTTGCGCCAACTTGGCGCACTCCTGCACAATCTTCGCAGAAAGGCGCTCTCCATGGGTCCCACAACCTCATTAACGCAGCAGTAAATTGAGGAATCTACAGCTTCAAAAAAAGCATCATCAGAAGGTAGGTACTCCACCTCCTCCTCCACATAGACATCATCCTGCTCCATCCTGACCCACACAGTGAGGGCAACCAACCAGGCCCGAAAGCCACTAGAGGCTCAGAGGCGAAAAACGGAGGGGTATGGCCCTGGAAACCCAGGGGAATGTGGGCAGACCGGTGGGCTGCAAAGGCTTTCCACGCAGTTCAAAGACTGCACTCAAGGCCAGCACCAGCCCCAGGCGCGCGTAGCCCTCAGCAAGCTGACCGGGCCCTTAACCGCCTCCCAGCGCGCCACACGTGTGTGCTGCAACAAAACTGCCCGCAGGCGCTCAACGCGGTAAAACCGCAATACGGACCCCCGCCGGGGAGTACAATTGAAGTAAACAATGCGGGATATTACAGACCCTGCAGGAGGGCGTTCATGTAAGGCGGCAAACGGGGACAAGGCTCTCACGTCGCTGCTCTCGCTGGGCGGCTCCTCATCTGAGGGGAACGCGCAGCGGGAGCAACGAGACGGCAGAGCGCCCCTAGCGGTGAAAAATCACCGCAAACGAGTGGCAGCGGCCGCGTAAGGAGCGCTCCTGCTCCCGCGGCCGAAAGGGAATCTGACAAAAGAAAGACAATAATGCTGCCACAACAAAGGAAACCAGACAATGATCAAAGCATCATAAACACACTAAGGCCCAAGCCCGGCCCGCAAGCAGAGAAGCGCTCGGGTGTAAAACATTCAAAACAGTAAAAAGGCACTTAACTGGCTGCGAAGCAGCGAAGAAAGAGGAAGGACAGCCAAGATGGAGGGCATATGTAGTGGACATGGACACTGTTGAAGGACTTCCTGGACATTGCCCCTTGGGCCTATGGGATTTGTAGTCCTGGTCGAGTTTTCTGGTTTACTATGAAATTGTTGTTGTTTTTCTTTTATCCTTTGGGAAAACGATGAAGTTATTGCTTTTCTGGCTGCTGAGAAATTGGTTTAGAAATAAAGCGAAGAGAGAAAAGCATAATCGGAGCCTCCGGTCCTGACATAGAATTAAAGAGGGTTAAGTCTAGTTTAAGCCTATTTGTCAGCAAGTGTTCATCCCTAGCTTTGGTGGTTTTCTGTAAGTATGTTTTATGGACAGATCTTATCACACTTTGTCTGGGTGTTATGTTATGTATCTGTTCAATCATTGCAGCTTTTTGCATCCTTCAGCATCTCTGGGTTAGTCATTGAGCTCAGCCCACGCTAGACAAGCATGAGCCATGGATAGTTCATAAGTGTTGTGGAACTAGCTACTTGGCACTCTGCCCGCCCTACCCTGACACTGACTCTACATTCTTACATAGACATGCACAGGACACTTGAGTAGGGCTGCATCTTAGATCAATGTAATAATATGCAATAATATCATATGTTCGCGAGTTGCTTCAAGAGCACAAAAGTGATCTTCCTTGTCAAAACAGGCCGGGCATCAGATTGGCAGAGGAGCTGAAGACATACTGCAGCCAATTAACTATAGAGGGACAGCAGCACGTGATTTCAGTTAGTTATTTCTATTTTCTGGCCGTTGGTTCACAAGTCGTTGCAGGTCTGGACCAACGGATTGAAACTGGGCCCTTCGTAATATGAGGCTCTGAGTCAGAGTTAAAAAAAAAAAATGTTCTGCAGTGAAAAAGAAATCATAGCAGATCCAGTATCTGTTTACTTCTAGTGTCATCAGCCATGTTAGCTGTCAAGGACCTTAATAAAAAGGACAACTTTGCTGAAAAATCTGTAAATAAATGTTGCAAAACAAGCCAGGCCCTCAAAAAGTGTGGGACCTGGGGAAAATGCCCCCTCTGCCTGCCACCCTTTTTTGACAGGCCTGGCAATAAATAGGGCATTCTTCCCAAGACTACCATGCAGCTCACTTTCTGATTTCCTAGGACAACAACCAGCTCAAGCATCATATGCTGCTCCTTGTTTAAACACAATAGTTTATTGACCTCAAAGTTAATAAAGCGTTTGTTGCAGTGAGATATGGTAACTGTTCTTTGTAATTATTTCTTTTTAATTACTTTTCCTTTGGAGAAGGATTCTCTATAAAGCTGTTTTCTGTTTTCAATTTATTGTCCTAATATACAGCACATAAAATGTCCTAATATATGCTTTTGATTACTTTTTACTGAAACTAAACTCTCAAATGCTTAGGGTCGATTCCGATTCGGGCCGGAAATTTCTCCGACCGAGCCGGACCCGGAGAGATTTCCGACCGAATCGGACCCGTGCAGTCCGACCGAACGAGTACGATGCGGCCGTATGTTATCGGACACGAGTCGGTCGGACTCCCATTGAACTCAATGGGAGCCGGTCGTACAACGCGTGCGCGGGCTCCCATTGCCTCAATGGGTGCGAGGCGGACAAGGGCGCCCCCTACAGCGAGTACGCCGCGAAGCGCCTCGCGGCGTACACGCACAGGTAGGGGGACCCTTGGGTCCCCCTGTGTGCGACTCGCGCGGCTACGCGTACAGGGGGTCCGACACGGACCCCCAAAGTACGGCTCCGACAGCGAGTTCGAGTCGGACGGCGCGAGTCGGTCGGAGCGGTCGAGGTGCGCATCGTACTTACCCGGCCGGAAAACGTCTCCATTGCGCGGTGCGAATCGGGTCCGACCGAGTCGGTCGGAGCGGTACGGTCCGGGTACGAGTCGGTCGGAGCGGTCGGGTCGCCCGGACGAGTCGGTCGGCGAGTCGCATCGTACTCGCTCGGCCGGACCCGCGTACGGTTCGGTCGGGAAACAGGCTTTCGCATGGCTTTTTTCCCGACCGAATGGTATTGGGTGCGCCTCCGACCGAGATCGGAATCGGCCCCTTAGTGTTGTAGAAATTTACATCCACTCTGGACCACCCTCAGACCCCTGCCCCCCCACATCTTCCACAGAGCCGCCACGGCCATCGCACCCGAACTATGCCGGACCAGCAACTGCTCCCTCGAGACCGCCACATTCCCCGACGACTGGAAACACGCCGAAGTCAACCCCTCCTGAAGAAACCCTTCCCAGACCCGACGGACCTCAAGAATTTCAAGCCCACAGCTCAAAATCCTTCATAGAGTATATGTTACAGGACCCCGATTAGTACAGATGGGAAGGGCGGACGAAGGAGAATGTTGGAGAAGATGCGGACACTTAGGCACCTTCATGCACATAATATGGGAATGCGAGCATATCCAATCATATTGGCGGAAAATACATGACGTAATAGGTAGCGTGCTCACTGTTGTCATTCGCCCGGAAGCACGTAGATGTCTCCTGAACATATGGGAGCCTACGGATTTGAATACACATCACACACAGTGGGCTATACTGGGGTTAATGTTAGCAAAGAGAAACATCGCACAAGCATGGGGAGCGGCACAGCCACCCACAGTAGAGGCCTGGAAAAAAGATCTCTATTGGTGCATGTACAGGGAGAAGACGGTCTATGTAGCCCGGGGTTGCCCAAAAAAGTGTTCCCGAATATGGAGCCCGTGGAACACGTACCAAGGGGACATATGCCCTCCACCACGTAGTATTGACCAGGACGATGCCCCCACCCCGTAACTTGTTCATATTGTGTAAAATTGTGAATAATGGGGGGGCGTGGCCAGCAACATGGCGGACTAGACGTGTCCGGCCGGAGCTCCGTAAGCCCGATAACAATCCTGACGAAATCCTGAGCTCACGCATATATTTTTATGCCCTGCAATCACAACCCTGGTGTTGGGGAACGGAGTGCGCAACTAGAGTGGGAAGGTGGAGCGGAGTGTTGCTCGTTAACCGCCGAGAAATTGAAGCGCTGAGGAGACCTCGCCCGGAAGGCAAGATGGCGCCGGGAGTGATGGCGCAGCTCAAAGTGCGGCGGAGCAGCTTGTCACTGCGGGGCCGGACCAGGCTGTGGCGGCGGAGGAAGCAGGGAGGTAACTGCGACCGCCTGCGGAAGATCAATGTGAAGGTCTTCTTCCCTCCCCCTCCCCTCCTCGAAGACCGACTCGCTGCGGACTGTGTGCGCGGGTGGCTCGCTGGTGCGCTGCGGCCCCCGGTCCGGCTGCGATCACCTGCTACCGCAGAGACACTTGAAGGGAGAGTGGAGGTAGAGAGCGGCGGGGGACATAAGCAGCAAACTCTGGTGGCGCTGTCCCTCCATCCCTGCCCCGTCAGCGAGGAGGACTGCGGGCGTCGGGTGGCGCCCTAGCTGACGATCGAATGCCGGGGACACCTTGGGGGCGTGGGTGCATCGCTCGAGAGAACACACACGCTGGGCCCGTGAGAGACGGCGTGCCGGTGCGCAAGGAGCTGACACTGGTGCGCTGGAGAAACGGACCCTGGCACTGTGAAGGGGGCGCCGAAGAAGACATTGACGCGGTAGGCGAACTGGAGCGGCAGAGGCAGTCCGCATTGTGCTCTCTTGGAGGGGAACGCCATACACACATCACGCGGAGCACGGCGGCCCTGGGGGGGGGCCAAAGGGAGCACACATAGCTAAGTCCTCAAAGCGTGCTAAGTGGGTCGCAGAGGAGCAACGTGGAGAGTATTGGCCAGCGCGAGTGTGAAAGAAGGACCCCCCCACTGGGAGGTCCAGGAGACCAGACATTAGTGAGGCCCTGTAAGAGGGCGTGAAGCATACGCTGGAGCGCCTAAGATAGCGGAGCAATCCACGAGGAGTGCTGAATGATCTGGACCTCTCCCTGGTGGTGCCTGAAGAGCCATGAGCAGCAACTGGTAAAGCACACCACTCGCCGGGTGGCAGAGAGGCCTGCTGGGGGGGTGGGAAGGTGGTGAAGTGGACCCGGCAGAAGACAACGGGTAGTGCCAGCAGACACACGGAGGGACAGTGCCAGGGGGCCTACCCCGGGGTTGAAGGCTGAGTGGAGACTAGAAGTCTAAGTTGGCTGGTCTTGCGGAGGAGCACAGCAAGGTAGGGAGCAGTGCCGCGGGGGGGACGAGACCCTGAACCCTCAGCCGGAGCCGGGATCCCTGGTGGAGCCAGACTAGTGGAAGGGTACGCAGCGTTTAGTCGGTGGTGCCATCAACACATTAGAGACACAGAGAGGCGGGCACTGATGGCGCGAGACAAAGACCCTAAAACGCAGAAACATGGGAAGCTGGACGCATTCGCCAAACCCCTGCAAGGGACGGATCCCCCCACGTCGGCATCCATGGATGCGCCGGACAATAATGTCCTCCTTCAAGCAATTCGGTCCTCCAGAGAGGCACTGGAGGGTAAAATTGATGGCATTAAAATAGACGTTAACCTACTTCGTCAAGACCTGCGGAATGTCTCCGAAAAAGTCACGCAGGCAGAACAACGCATATCAGAGGTGGAAGACACCACGCATACACTCCGGAGGGAGGTCACAGAACTGACGGCGGCCATGAAAGACGTGCTATGTAGGGTGGATGATGCGGAAAATCGGGCACGGAGGAATAACCTCCGCTTTATCGGCTTTCCGGAGGCTATTGAGGGAACGGATGCTGGTGCTTACTTGCGACAGTGGCTACTGGACTCACTCCCAGAGGTAAATTTCTCGCCGTGCTTTATCATTGAAAGGGCACACCGTATACCGGGGGCTCGGCCTCCGGTGGGGGCGACACCCCGGCCGCTGATAGCGAAGTTCCTCAATTATCAGGACCGTGACCTTGTCCTCTGTGGCATTCGACAGAAAGGGGAAATTCGGATGAACACCACCAAAATTATGGTGTTCCCAGACTACTCACGTGAGGTCCAGAAGCAACGCAAAAACACAACAGGGCAACACCATATGGCGGCAGAGGGGCTACAGGCCGGACACCGAGGGCCTCGGACTCAGAAAGCATTCACCTGAGGGACCGACCTAGCGGACAACCCAGGAGGGAGGAAGCAGCTCTGCAGAAATCGGCGGACTGTACAGACCAGGATATTACCACGGATTCGGAAGAGGATCATCTCCTTATGCAGAACATTAATCTCCTAGAGAACCCGGGAGAGACAGGCACTGCAAATGGCGCAGAACCGCAGACCTGACAGGAGGACATTGCTGAATGCTGAGCAGTGTTGGGCATGGAGATCTGAAAGGGCAGTAAGCAGACTGAGGGGCTTGCACGCCACCCCACGTGTGTAGTCCTTTTTTTTTTTTGGGTGTATTTGAGAGTATTTAGACCCGCTTCCCTATGTATTTTTCCCCTCCCCCCCTCTCTTACACACACCCCCGCTTTTCCCCTTTTTCTTTTGTTGACTGTTTGGGTTTTTTTATTTTTTTTATTTGGATTTTTCTTTTTGTTTGATTTCCTTTCCGCATTGGTTTGTTTGGCGGAGAACCTCCTTGTCTCCAAGACAGTCTGAGACGCTGCAGTTTGGGAATTTGGCTGTCTGTTGGTGTGAGGGAGGCATATAGTTCCTATCAGGGGGGGCTGGGGGAAGGGGGAGGAGTTAGAGTGTTTAACAGTTGGGGGGGGTGGGCGACAGACCTCTCCTGATCCATATACGACAAAGTTGGTCATGTTGACCCAAGGGAGAGTCGACTGGATGAAGGGTGAGTGTGGGGGGGTGGGGTTAGGAGGGGGGGATGGGAACGAGGGGTTATTGCAGTTATTTGGCAAAATGGTAGGAATGTATTTGTTGCAACAACACAGAGAAAGCGAGGGTGGGGGGAGGGCCAGAGCGGAAGGAAAAGCTCGACAAGACTCAGTAAGAATGACATCTAATCAGGCCCCATATTCAGTTTTATCGTGGAACGTCAACGGGATGGGAAACAAGGTCAAACGAGGGCTGGTGGCGGCGTATTGTAGAAGGCTGAAGCCTGATGTGACTCTTCTACAAGAAACACACCTAAAGGGCACGAGATGCGGTTTTTGGGGCCGTAGAGCATATACAACGCTGGCTCATGCGGGGTTTTCCACAGGGGCAAGAGGTGTTGCCATATTAATAAGGAAAAGTCTGCCATTCCGGATAGAGCGCACCTGGATTGACCCCAATGGAACATATGTGGCAGTGAAAGGGCTTTGGGACAGACGACACATCACATTTATTAGTGTGTACGCACCCCCCAGGTTGCAGAAGCAAACGATGGACAAACTGGCTGCAGTTATTCTCGAAGCTGGTTCCCACAATCACATTATAGGAGGGGACTTTAACGACGTGATGGATCCTACATGGGATCGCACGACAGTCCAAGCTGGAGGCCCCAGGGAGACCCCACTCAAGAGATTCGCAGACACACTGACGCTCACTGACCTGTGGCATAGACAACACCCCCAGACAAAGGCCTATTCTTTTTACTCAGGAGCCCACAAAGCCTTTTCGAGATTGGACTATATATTCACCTTGGCAGGGGAAATAGGGGTGGTACAAAAGATAGAATATCTGGCAAGAGGTCTCTCAGACCACTCGCCTTTGTGGCTAACGGCGGGGATCAGACACAACGTCAGGCAGGGGAATAAACTGAACTCGTGGGAGCTGCGGGATCCTCAGGTAGCTACAGAGATTAGGGTGGATACGGAATTATATTTCCGTGAAAATATAGGGTGACTGAATTCCGCCATCACCTTATGGGAGGCCTATAAACCCGTCCTCCGGGACAGAGCCCAGAATATTATAGCACATAAAAAGCGTAAGGAGAGTGAGGAGGTAGCGAGGATTGAAGCACAGCTCCTGCAGACCGAATCGCAAGCTATTACAGGCGATGACCCCTCTCTGTTGAGAAGACTGAAGCTCCTTCAACAAGAATACCTTGCGCTAGCCAAAAAGGATGTGCAACACGCAATACAGGCTATGCATAGGCGACTGTACGATGCAGGTGACAAAACAGGTAGATTGCTTGCATGGCTTAGCAAAAAAGAGTTGGAAAGCAGATGGGTAGCCCAAATACAGACGGAAGATGGTCAGACTCACGTAACCCCCGCTGCAATAGCACATGCCTTTGCAGGGTACTACGAGGCCTTTTATGCAAAACGTCCACTGGCAGGCACAGAGCAGATCCAGGCATATCTACAATCTATACAGCTTCCTAGGTTAGGCACTAGTGAATCACAGGCACTAGAGGAAAAACTTACGAAGGAGGAAATCATAGAAGCCATAGGCCAGATGAAAACGGGGAAGGTCTTGGGACCCAATGGGCTCCCCCCGGAATTTTTCAAACAGAACGGGGCACTTTTTAGCCCACATCTCCTTCAGATGTACCTAGAGGCGCAGGAGCTGGGCAATCTCCCTGAGGACCTGCGAACAGCCACCATTGTGGTGATACCCAAAGAAGGTCGACCGCTACAGAGTTGTGGTTCGTATCGACCCATCTCCCTCAAACATGGAGACCAAAATATTGGCCAGAATACTGGCCACTAGGCTTACCAAGGTCATTACCGGGCTTGTTCACCAGGACCAGTCAGGCTTTATGCCTAAGAGGTCGACGAGACTTAACCTCAGAAGAGTATGTAACTGGCTGGAGATAGTACAGCATAGAACTGACCCACATCTCATACTGTCCTTGGATGCTGAAAAAGCATTCGACACAGTTCACTGGCCGTTTCTCATGGCTGTCCTGGAAAGACTTGGATTTGGCCCCGCTTTCAGGAGGTGGATAGCTACAAAGGACCGTTGGCGAAGGTTAGGGTCGACGGGGTGACATCTCGGAAATTCTCAATAGGAAGAGGCACCCGACAGGGATGCCCCCTGTCCCCTCTGCTTTTCACAATGGTTTTAGAGTCCCTTGCCTGTGTCTTCCGAGCGCATCCGTACATAACTGGTTTTCGGGTAGATGACAATGACGACCTCGACGAACGTATTTCCCTGTATGCTGACGACATACTATTGTATGTCACAAACCCCGAAACGACGCTCTCTAATATCATGGCGAGCTGCGAGGAATATGGCGCACACGCGGGGTACAAAATCAATTGGGAAAAGTCATGTATTTATCCAGCGGGGCGAAATGCCGAACATGTTGTCTACCCAAGCCAGTTACAGGTCGCGCCCAGCGGAATAAAATATTTAGGTATATACGTTACACTAGATAAGACACTGGCGCTGGAACGTAACCTTTATAAGGTGCTTGGGGAATTTCGCTCAGATGCGGAGAGATGGGCATCCCTGCCACTGACGCTATTTGGCAGAGCGGCGCTCTTCAAAATGATAACACTCCCAAAATTTGTATATGTTTTGCAAAATACCTACCACCTGATACCAGAAGAGGTGTTCACCAGGATTGACGATATTCTGAGGAAGTTTCTCTGGGATGGGAAGCCCCCTAGGATAGCACTGGCGAAGTTACACTGCAACCAATACAGTGGTGGCATCTCATTGCCAGACCTTCGGGCCTATTATTGGGCGGCCCATCTGATTGTAGTGAATGATTGGGCATACGGAGAGAGGGACCACCCCACATATGCGCTTGAACACACACAGTTTATCAAAAGACCTTACTCGCACTACCTCTATGGGGGCAAGGGAACCGCAAAGCTACTGCCAGCCACGCAAATTGTGATAACGGCGTGGAAGAAAGCAGAGAGACGCATGAAATGGGATGGCCGGGTGACCAGGGAAACCCCGCTTTGGGTGGGAACACGACTTAAGGAATTTGCTAAGCTGACAGGCTTTCAGAAGTGGGATTTGGTGGGCATTTCTCAACTTAAAGATATAGTGTATCGTAAAGAGCTAGTGACGTTTTCATACCTCCAGAAAGAATATGACATGAATCAAACGCAACACTTTAAATACCTGCAGTTGAAGCATGCATGGCGGGCACAACATATCGACATGGAGGGTCTCCCTGAGTATGCCCCATTAGAAGGGCAGTTACTGATGGATGAAATTGAGGAGAAGGCGGTGTCCTGGACATATAGGACAATCATAAACAATACACCAGACCCTTTACGGAAGCTCAGGTTAAGGTGGGAGGCGGATCTGGGGGAAATAGAAGACCTAGATTGGGAAATGGCGCTGATGCATCCCAGGGAAGTAGCTATTAGGTCACGACTTCGACTGATCCAATTTAAGTATTTACACAGAATATATTATGATAGAGCCCGACTACATTGGATAGGTAGAGCAGAGTCACCCAACTGCTTGAAATGTAAGATCACGGAAGGGACATTTTTCCACACGATCTGGGGGTGTACGCAGATACAGATATATTGGGGAATGCTGCTGAAGGAGTTGGAGCTCATTCTACAGGAATCGATACCCCCGAATCCCATGTTTATTTTGCTGGGCATACCTACGGAGATTGACCTCCCTAGAACGAAATTAACGTTGCTACAATTGGGCTTGGTAGTAGCCAAAAGAGACTTGGCAAGGGCATGGGGGGTCGCATCTAATCCAACGCTAGCCGAATGGCGAAGGGGAATGGACATGTACATGCTGGGGGAGAAAACGACTTATAAAGCAAGGGGGTGCCCAAAAAAGTTCTGGAAAATATGGAAGCCATGGTTGGCATACTATGGTCTCACGCTCACAGACTCGCAGTGAACTGGAAGTAAGGGGGGACCTGTGGGGGGAATGGGAGGGAGAAGGGGTCTTGTTGATAAGAATTGCTTTTGTATTATTGGTTACTTATGCGTCAATATCGCTGAACTCTGCTCTGGCTGTAATAATGGAAGAAATAATATGCTTTGAATATCTGACTTGTCTCTAAAATGTAAATAAGAAAATGCAAATAAATACATTAAAAAAAAATTGTGAATAATGGTTGCTTATTGTCGTCACTGCACATGATAACACTGATCCCTCTGTATTGTTTATCTCATGTCGATGAATGTTAATAAAAAGAATTTATAAAAAAAAAAGAATTTCAAGCCCATCTCACTGCTTCCGTTTGCAGCCAAGGTCATCGAAAAGGCCGTCAACACCCAGCTAGCAAACTTCATGTCCTGGAAATATCCCAATCCGGATTCCGCAGCAACCACAGCACCGAGACCACCTTACTCGCCGCCACCGACGACATCCGCACACGCCTCAACCAGGGCAAAATGGCAGCCCTCATCTTCCTGGACCTCTCAGCTGCCTTCGACACTGTCTCCTACCGCACACTAGCCACAAGACTCTACGACGCCGTCATCCGAGGAAAGGCCCTCGACTGGATACGCTCATTTTTCACAGGCAGAACTCAGCGAGTCAGACTCCCACCCTACCTCTCAGAACCAACAAAGACCAGATGTGGCGCACCACAGGGATTCTCCCTCGGCCCCACCCTCTTCAACATCTACATGGCCCCCCTCGCAACCATCGTCAGAAACCACGGGCTCAACGTCGTCTCCAACGCCGGCGACACCCAGCTCAGCCTCTCCCTCACCAAGGAACCTAACATCACCAGGCACAACGTCCAAGAAGGGATGAAAGCCGTCGCCACCTGGATGAAGACAGCTGCCTGAAACTCAACTCAGAGAAAACAGAAGTTGTCATCCTTGGCTCCACCCCCTGAGCATGGGACAACACCTGGTGGCTTCCTGCCGTCAGAAACCCCCCCACCCCGACAGACCATGCACAAATCCTCAGCATCATACTGGACTCATCACTCACCATGAACCGCCAGATCAACGCTGTATCCTCGGCCTGCTTCAACACCCTCCGCATACTCCAGAAACAGTTCAGACGGATCCCCTCCGAATCCAGAAAAAATGGTCAAACACGCCCTCATCACTAGCAGATTGGACTACGGCAACGCCCTCTATGCCGGAATCAACAAAAAACTCCTTCGCAAGCTCCAGCCCGTCCAGAATGCTGCAACCAGACTGATCCTGGACATCCCCCACCGCAACCACATCACCCAACACCTCTGTGACCTCCACTGGCACCCCATCGAAAGAAGAATAACCTTCAAGCTCCTCGCGCATGCATAAAAAGCCCTCCACCACATCGGACCAGCATACCTAAACAACCACCTCTCCTTCCACGCACCCAAGAGAAACCTCCGATTAGCCAACCTCTCTCTGGCCACCATTCCACGCATCTACAAGACCAGAACGGGTGGAAAGTCCTTCTCCTACCTCGCGGCCAAGACCTGGAATGACCTCCCCCTCCACCTCTGGCAAAGCCCCACACTGCTCCAGTTCAGGAAGGACCTCACGACCTGGCTTTTCAGATGACCACAGCACCCTACGGAGCTGCTCCCCCACACCCCCAGCGCCTTGAGAACCTCACTGGTGAGTAGCTGCTCTATACAAACCCCTTATTGATTGATTGAGGAAACAATGTGTTTCCTGCCTGCATGTATTTTTAAAAGTGGGAAAAAACAGAAAATTAAGCGTCTTTTAAATGACTCTCCATGTAGTCTTTGGTGATTTCAAGTCCAAGAGCTAAACATATAGATAGCATGGATGTAAAAAAGAGGATGTGATTTCTTTAAATAACAGCATACGTCAACATATAGTTGAAGCACACTCTACATTTCCCTGCGAGTGTAGAGTTTTGGTATATTTTTCTGCTTAATTTCCTAAAAGACGACAGGCATCAAAGTATGAGTGCATGTTCATCAGTTCAATAATTGTGGAAATATATGATATATATATATATCGGTGGATGAATACAAATTTTTAAAAAACGACAATCCTATGATACCAATATTGTATTTCATCTGGAAAATTCACAAAGAACCGATAAGACCCCCAGGAAGGCCGATCATATCAGCCAGAAATAGCTTACTGGAGAGAACATTGATATATATTGACTTCTTCCTACAAGAATATGTCCAACAACTAACATCTTATATACGAGATACAGGGGACGTTTTAGCCAAAATGCTCAACTTCAAGTGGCAAAAAAACTATCTCCTCATTACGCTTGATGTTACCTCACTTTATACATCTATTCGACATATGGATGGCTTAAGGGCATTGCAATTTTATTTGTCACGTAGGGGTATTAATTTTATGAAACACACTAACATGCTGATTAGTATGGTGGAATTCTGTTTAAATAACAACATTTTTATGTTTCAAAATTCGTTGTTTCAACAACTAAGGGGTGTAGCCATGGGAGCCAGCTTCTCCCCCAGTTACGCTTGCCTCCACATGGGCTGGTGGGAGGAGCTGGTTCTCATGAAAGAACATACTGAATTCATGAATAATAATGTGAAGGTTTGGTGGAGATTTATTGATGATCTCTTTTTGGTGTGGCAAGGCACTGAAATCGAGGCTGAAACATTTATAGAAAGACTTAACAGAAACCAACTCAACCTGCACTTCACCGCATCTATTAGTAAGACCACAGTTAATTTTTTAGATGTCGAATTATATGTGAATAATGACAAGCTTGAGACCAAACTCCACAGAAAACCTACAGCTGGTAATGCAATACTTCATGCAAGCAGTGCACACCCTGGCCATTTAATTCAAAGTATACCCTACGGTGAACTGTTGCGTTTAAAACGCATTTGTAGCAGTGAAAAAGATCTCAAGATGGCACAAACAAATTGCATAACTAGATTTAAAGAAAGAGGTTATACCAAAAAATGTTTGGACACAGCCCTCATGAAGAGTAATCTAACACCCAGGGAGATCCTCCTCACCAAACAGAAGCCAGAAGTGAGAGAGACAGTACAAGACCCTGGGAATTTTAGATTTATCCTAAAATACAACAAACACGAAAGGGCAGTGAAAAACATAATCAAAAGAAATTGGCACCTAATTCTGAGTGACCCTGTAATAGGTGGCTCAGTACCCAAAAGACCCGCCATAACATACAGCAGGGCCCCATCGATGAAAGACGTCCTAGTTAAAAATGATCCCAGCGGTCCACAAGTAAAAAGCACATGGTTGAGCCAGAGATTAGGGTTCTACAAGTGCAAAACTTGCAAGGCCTGCCAACATGGAGTAACAACAATATCTTATAGGACTCCATTTGGCGGGAAGGAGAGAAATATCGAGAAAGTTTTGAATTGCAAAACTGATCATGTAGTCTATGTGCTGGAGTGCCCTTGTAACCTAAAATATGTAGGAAGCACCATCCTGCAGGGGCATAAAAGGGTGCTCCAGCACATAAGGGCTATCAAAAACAACGATCAGTCATACCCAGTGGCATGACATTTTAATTAAATACATGGTGGAAGTTCCAAAGATTTAAAATACTTCCTTATTGATTCAGTCCCACCCAACAAAAGAGGCGGTGATCGAGAAAAAGCACTTCGTAAACTTGAAATGCTATACATTTTAAATCTCGACACCAAACATCCGAGAGGGTTGAATGCCACAGAGGAATTGCATGCGAGTCTCCTCAATCGATAAGATAATGATCAAGCAAAATAAATCAATGCACTGTTTGAGAACCAGTTGAAACAATAATTCATTCATCTTTGAACAGGTTTATTAAAAACATTTAGTTTTAATATAACCGCCAGCCCAATCCCATTATTTTAACACACTAAGCAAGATAGGTTTTTACACAGAGTTTTAAATAATTTGCACAAGACACTTTCTTCACGTTATTTGCACATAGTAGCACTTTATGACCAACAGGGAGGTCCATCATGTACTGTTATACTCTATGAAACATGCTCAGAGGACACAATATATTTAGAGCAATGTCAGGTATTTGTACCGAGATAGAGTATAACAAGCAGGAGTACTAACCTGTAAGCATCCATCTAAAGCTTCAAGTTAGGTATCAATGTTTCCAAATCAAATTATTTAGGAAACACAATGAATAATTGTATACAGTAATGTTTTTTGGCATTGTATGGTTTTAAAGCAAAAATAGGCTTTTTTAAAGTTTGATTTTAGGTATTTGTACCGTTATTTTACAACAAATCCTGTTAATGTGCGTGTATCTGTATTTATTTATATATTTATGTATTTAACCATATAATTATTTATTTATTTATACATTGATACATACGCCATGTTTGAAACCTTTGAAGTCAATTGCTTGAAAAGAAACCACTCAACAAGAAACCACTTAAACATTACTATTTCTATGTTTATGGTTAACCCTGTTTTAATAATGCACATGTCACTTTAAAAAAATCACGAGGGAAAAGTTTAAAAAAATGGTATTTAAACAACTCATCCTGCTGAAAGCGCGTCATGTGATCAAGTCCCCTGTGAGGGACGAAACGCGTCATGGCTACTGCGATCTGTTTTGAGCAACAATAAAATAGCCAGCAGAACGAACTACTGTGGTCCGTGCTCCTTCTTTTGCGGAGAGGAATGAGCAAGATGAGAAGGAGTTTCCTGGATATATATATATATATATATATATATATATATATATATATATATATATATATATATATATATATATATGGGCATAATCTGGGATTTCTGCGACGGAGTGAGGGTCTCGCTGAACTGCCCGCCATCCACACAAGATCTTTGCAGGTATGCTGTGAGGAGCAGACACCGCCCACTGGGGCCAGTACTCACGCCTGATGCCTGCTCCGCGCGGACTTGGAGGTCGAGTCCGGGCTTTCCAATGTGCCTGCAAGGTGTGCTCCATCCAATCGTAGTGGGGCACGCTATTTAAAAGTGTGGACTGGTTTTAATCATTTGGTTCTGACTGCATCTGAGGAAGTCCACTAAGGATGAAACGCGTCATGCACTATGTCAGAATAAAGGAGCATTTCAAAGATTGACCCGCGTGTGCTCGACTTCTTTAACCCAGGGAAGTTTGGTCATGATGTTAAAGGTGCGGCCACAAGCACCCAGGAGTACCCACCCCAAAAGCAGTCCGGCGGTTGTGTGTGGCAACCTTTTGACAATCTAAAAACGTTTTGGAAAACGCCGGACCGCAGTGCACCCGAGAATGCCATACAATCAGGGGATTGGACTGCGACTTCGCAGGGGGTTGCGACTTACTCAGTGGCACCTGAGGGCATAATCCGGGATTTCTGCGGCGGAGTGAGGGTCTCGCTGAACTGCCCGCCATCCACACAAGATCTTTGCAGGTATGCTGTGAGGAGCAGACACCGCCCACTGGGGCCAGTACTCACGCCTGATGCCTGCTCCGCGCGGACTTGGAGGTCGAGTCCGGGCTTTCCAATGTGCCTGCAAGGTGTGCTCCATCCAATCGTAGTGGGGCACGCTATTTAAAAGGGTGGACTGGTTTTAATCATTTGGTTCTGACTGAATCTGAGGAAGTCCACTAAGGATGAAACGCGTCATGCACTATGTCAGAATAAAGGAGCATTTCAAAGATTGACCCGCGTGTGCTCGACTTCTTTAACCCAGGGAAGTTTGGTCATGATATATATATATATATATATATATATATATATATATATATATCTACCGATAAGATGGCCTAACAAACATTGCTAAATACAGACACAAATGTTCAAAAATGACATACCATAAAAAGTGGGAGCCCTAATTATGTGTCGCTATTTCCTTGAGCTTTTTTCCCAGTAGTTGCATTTGCTGTCTGTCTGACATCTGCCACTGAATTGTTCACAATTTATGTCTGTTTAAACTTCAGCTTTAGTAATTATATTTTTCTTTTTTTTTATACCTTCTTTTTGTATTTTGGGGATTATTGTTTTCAGGTTCATTGTGTCCTCAGTTTCAATGACTGTTACATTAAGACCAGTGCATCCTTTTGAGTTGTTTTAGGTGATATGCCCCTAATTACCCCGTTCTCTTGAGATACTACTAAGTCCACTACTAAACCGTCTTTATATCTTGACCTTTCCACTTTCCTGATCATTGTGTCCTCCTCTGGTGCTGGTTTTCCTGATTCTAGTATTATGCTCTACCTGTCCAAATGGAGGATCACCCTTATTTCGAGCTCTCTTATTTTTGCTGTGTTGTTTCCTCCTCACCTTTCTTTTATGCTTCTTGCATGCACACAGAGGGGCAGCCAAGCATATTGCCTCCCAAGACTGCTGCGCCAGCGACCTGGCGGTTGCGGCAGTCCCATGGAGGTCCGACCGCTCTACTCCTAATACGGCGGTTGGACCACTGGTGCGGTGGTCCCCGACCGTCACCGCACCTCCGCCAAACTCGTAATTAGGCCCTTAGTGATTATTATTGCTTACATGTAATCTTGGATTTGTGTCCATAATCATGTTGACTAAGGTGCCCTTCTTTTCCACTCATTAACTGTTTTTCAAACTTTAGAGAGGGAGTGAGTGCAATTTTCAACACGTTGTATGCTAATAATTTTTCCTGACTTACTGTTACTGGTCCATTCAAGTTTGTATCTCACACCCACTGTTGAAGAGACATCAGCTTGCATGCCTGCTTGAAATCTGAAAACATTTATAAGTCAAAATGGACAAAGAGTGATATCACAATCCGAAGCAACAAGGGTTGCCCCTCATAGCAGCGAACATGTACTGCTCAGCCGCACTCCTGTACATGGAGTTTTTATAGGCTTTTGCATACAGGCACCACGTGAATACACGTAACAGAAACTAAAGCTCTGATATAATTGAAGGTGGACAATGTTCTTATGACAAAGGTGCAAAAGATGTTGAAAATAGATAAAAACAATACAAACTTTCAGACGCTGATCTAGCAACTTGAAAATTCTCAGGTAGTGCTGCCAGGCATTAAAAACAGGCTAACTAAGTTAGATGCGGTGCAGCTTGCAAGACTATAGCTAACACAGGCAAAAAAAGATGGCATCAGCAAACACAGCATGGCATCGGCTATCACAACAACGTGAAGGCATATTTGTGCAATTTCTTACTGCACTATCACTATCCACAAAACAACGTAAGATCAGCATTCCACAATTCGAGTTGCTAATATCTAGTATCCAAATCTACACTCAGCTGCCATCAGCCACTACTCAGCGATAGCACAGCCCAGCTGAATTCCAGGGTTTTTTCCAGTAACTTCCATGTAATCAACTACTATTCTTGGTAGCTTGCAGAAAGTGGTGATGGAAAAGTAGACCTAAAATAAATACATATGACATTAACTTCAACCCAGCATTAGATTAACACATCATACATGCAGCACCTATATTACACCCACTATATTGCATACATTACACCACATGACAATTATATTACATGCACTATGGCAGGGGTCTCCAACCTTTTCTTTTGTGAGAGCTACTTCTGATCAGGGAAAATCCTTGCGAGCTACTGAAGGTGAAGTTACTTGTGCAGTGTTACCAGACACCCCCACTGTCAATTCTCACCTGTATTTCCACAAGAGTGATAGGAAGATGGTGAAGCAAGTTCCCAACTTCCTCCCACCACCAAGACTGCCCAACTATGTCAAAGCTAGTTGAGGTGTAATGGGGTAGAGGGGATGGAAAGAGAAAAACACAGGTCCTACTGAGTCAGCGTAGCGGGGTGTGTGGTGCCCAGAGATTCTTCTAAAGAGAACAGGGGAATCAATGTATGTGTCAATCCCTATATGTATCATGCAACTGTGCTAATTGGAATTCACATGTATATATATAAATACCTGTAAAAATCCCCTCTTCCGTAACCTATGTTAGTGACTGCATACATAGGAGTGGTATATAATCTATGAATAGAAAGAGAAAGTATAGGTTTGAGGAGAAAACAGGTTATCTATAGTACCATTACTCTTATGTAAATGAATGTGATTACAAGCATACCTAAAAGCTTTCTGTAGCAAGCTATAATTAAGGCCCAATATGCAGACTAGAACTGCAATAAATGTAGAAATTCTAAAGCCTAGAAAAAGTATATATATACAATGTCCTCTTGTATTTTCAGGTCTAGTTATATAATAAAAATACAAACTAACACAAAATTGTGTAGGGCCTTTTGTTAACTCAAGTAAAAGTTTCTTAATAAGGCAGAAACCTTGAACTGACGTTATCTTTCTTTATATTGTAATTTCAGAATGCGGATTACTGTGGAAAGAATGGACTCTCCATAAACCAGAAGAACTTATCAGATAAGTATAGGCACATATGTATTGCAGCAATCATTGTATTACCGCAGAGCTCATTGCTGCCATTGTTCATTGTTGCCTTCCGACACTTTAAAGGGTCTCTGTTTCTTGTCCTTTTCTTTGCAGGTATTCCAGGAAAATGGGGCCGGAGCTGATCGTGAGCAAAGGAGGGCGCCGAGCAAGTAAAAGAAGAAGTCGACAAACTGGAACCCACGGGAGACGTCAAATGCAACGTGAAGGTGCCCTGGAAGCGGAAGGTAAGTGACCCGATGGCAGAATATTGCAGACGCGACAACTAGAACGCGAAGCAATATTCTGCCTGGGGAGGCCGGCTTTATGTCAGAAGAGCCCCGCCCCCACTGCATACACGGCCAGGAGCGGAGCATGCACAACACCCACACCCAGCTTTATTACTTTAAGCATAATGTCGATAGAGCCAAATACTATGGTTTGAACAAAATACTTTGACTAGAGGCACTATGACAGGGCTGCCATGTGTGTCAGTGAGAGCGTGATCTTTGGGGATGTATGAACATGTGTGCGTATGAATGAGATATATGTGTATGGGTGAATGAGAGCCTGTGTCATATGTACTTGTCCCACAGGATATACCTTTTGCCATATGTGGTGCTGTTAGATGTATAACACAAATATACAACCATTTTTTAAATTGGAGACATTTAAAGTGCAGAAAAATGTTCTCCAAAAATGTTCATATTACGAAACATTTTTCTGCACTTTAAATTTCTCCCACTTAAAAAAAATGGCTAATTTTTCACTTATAATTGTGACACCATGTCTCCCAGCCACTGGGAGCAAGATGCCTGCTGTGTGCAAATGCGACACTTTGAAATGGGAGAAATTTAAACTGAAGTGTTAACTTTATGTTTATTTGGATTCCCAAAAACTCATCATTTATATTTTCTCCCATTTCAAAGTGCGACATTTACAAACAACAGACATCTTGCACCCAGTGGCCTGTAGACTCAGTGCCATATTTATAACAGAAAAATACAGCCATTTCTTTAAATGGGAGGAACTTAACATGAAGACACGTGCTTCACAAAATACCAAGACGTAACTGGCTTAATTGAAAGTGGAGAAAAAGGTTGACTTAATGTTTCATAGAAATATTTTATTTGACGTTAAATTTCTTTAATGTAAAAATTGACTGTATTTGTCAGTTATGGCACAGTGTCTACTGACCGCTAGGTCCAAGAGGCATGCTGTTTGTAAATGGGACACTTTAAAATGGAAGAAAATTAAAATGAAGAGTTAACTTAATCATTACGGTATACTCTTCAATTTAATTTTCAGCTATCCAGAAACTTCATTTTATTCTCACACTCCAATACTGTGTTGACAAGGATTTTTTCTTTTTAGATTTAAATACCTCAGTGCTTCAGTTATTCACCTCGGTGACCTGGGTCATAAAGCTGACTCCAGCACTGCTCATTATCAGGAACTGCTATCTGCAGCTTGAAGACAATAATGTAAAATAAACACAGAATTCCCTTAACTTTAAAAGAAAAATGTGACCCTGTGCTTATTTATAATGAACTCAAGGCTGTGAACTACTCTGAAGGTGTATGTGAGCTACTGGTTGCTCACAATCGACTTGTTGTAGACACCTGCACTGTGGAATTCTACCAAGATATTGACTCGAAAATATCATCTGATCAAAATATCATGGTAATCATTTTGTGACTACAAAGATATCATAGACTAAAATATCTAAGGTAAGTATGCCAATGATAAACAACTCTATTGAAAGTCTCTTCTGCTTTAGACATCCAATGCATCAAACACTGCCTGCCTATCATCCAGACCTACCTGAAGCCCAACCAAACCAAGTCAGAATTTCTGTTATTTATCAACGACAACAAACAAGAAACAGTATAAACTTGGCTCAATGACATGAAACTTGAAAACTTCAAACCCCAACTTTCATTGAATGACACTCTGGACACCATCCTCACCCTCATTGAGCACAATACTAAAAAAAGAACAAAGACAGTCTATTTCCAGCTCTCTCTTCTAAAGAAAGTGAAATCATTTCTTCCAAAAAGCAACTTCAGAAGTGCTGTTCAAGTCCTCGCCCTCCCATTACTTATCTTGCCGACAAGCTCACCATGTCTGGTGGTACTCATCACACCTGCAGCCAGGACACCATCAGACTGCAGGCTAAGAATTGTTAAAAAGAAAAAAGTTATGGAACAGGCCTCTCTCAATCAATCAATCAATCAATCATGTCACTTATAAAGCGCACTACATACCCGCGAGGGTCTCAAGGCGCTGGGGGAAGAGGGGGGTGGTGCTGCTACTGATCGAAGAGCCAGGTCTTGAGGAGTCTTCTGAAGGCCAGTAGGTCTTGGGTCTGTCGGAGGTTGGTGGGGAGGGTGTTCCAGGTCTTGGCGGCGAGGTGGGAGAAGGATCTGCCGCCGGCGGTCGTTTTCCGGATGCGGGGGACTGTGGCGAGGGCGAGGCTGGTCGAGCGGAGCTGGCGGGTGGGGGTGTAGAAGCTGAGTCGTCTGTTGAGGTAGGCTGGTCCGGAGTTGTGGAGTGCTTTGTGTGCGTGGGTGAGGAGCTTGAAGGTTATCCTCTTGTTGACAGGGAGCCAGTGCGGGTCTCTCAGGTGGGGTGTGATGTGGCTGCGTCGGGGGATGTCGAGGATAAGACGTGCAGAGGCGTTCTGGATGCGTTGCAGCCGTCTCAGGAGCTTAGCCGTCGTTCCTGCGTAGAGGGCGTTTCCGTAGTCCAGCCTGCTGGTGACGAGGGCCTGGGTGACTGTTTTTCTTGTTTCGGTGGGGATCCACTTGAAGATCCTGCGGAGCATTCGGAGGATGTTGAAGCAGGATGAGGAAACGGCGTTGACCTGCTTAGTCATGGAGAGGGTGGGGTCGAGGATGACCCCTAGGTTGCGTACGTGGTCGGTGGGTGGCGGGGCTGTTCCCAGTGATGTTGGCCACCAGGAGTCGTCCCAGGCTGAAGGGTTGGAACCAAGGATGAGGACCTCCGTCTTGTCCGAGTTCAGCTTCAGGCGGCTGGTCCTCATCCATTCGGCGACGGCCTTCATTCCTTCGTGGAGGTGGGCTTTGGCGGTGTGAGGGTCTTTGGTGAGGGAGAGGATCAGCTGGGTGTCGTCAGCGTAGAAGATGATGTTGAGGTTGTGCTGTCGGGCGACGTGGGCGAGGGGTGCCATGTAGATGTTGAACAGCGTTGGGCTGAGGGAGGAGCCTTGGGGTACGCCGCAGATGATCTTGGTGGCCTTGGATCGGAAGGGGGCGAGGCGGACGCTTTGTGTTCTGCCGGAAAGGAAGGATGTGGTCCAGTCCAGGGCCTTCTCTTGGATCCCGGCGTCGTGAAGGCGTGTTCGTAGTGTGTGGTGGCAGACCGTGTCGAAGGCGGCTGATAGGTCCAGGAGGATGAGGGCTGCTGTTTCTCCGTTGTCTAGCAGGGTCCTGATGTCATCGGTGGCGGCGATGAGGGCGGTTTCGGTGCTGTGGTTGCTCTCTCTATGCACCCAGAATCTGGAACAACTTCCCCAACTTCCCCAATTTGTTGGGACAACCCTAACACTGTTAAAATTTAAGAGAGTTGAAGACTTACTTCCTTAAAGAACACTATCAAAATGCAATAACAAGCATACAACCCAGCTACCTCTCCTTGAGTTTATGCATGTCTTTGACCCTGTACAGCTCCTGTCTGCCTTTTTGGTAAGGTTTGTGCATAGAAATACCATATACATGCATACATACATATAATTGTTTTTTTGCTGTTTTACTATAATATCAAAGTTTAAAATATCATTTACTTTAATATCTTTTTTTATTATGGTGTTCTATGTTAATGTATTGTGTTTCATGTAATTATATGCTATGGTAATATATATTGCTTTCAAGTTGTGGGTTTTTTGGGGGTATTGAATGGGCAGTGTTTTAAATATATATTAATTAATGTTAATTGATTAATATGTTAATCATTTTATACATTTAAATTGGTCTTTATTTTTTTTTAAGTTCAATAATAATTTTAATTATGTATTAAATTTTACCTTTGTGTTGTTTATTGGGGGTTGGGTGGGTTGATTAATATGGCAACTATTTTCAATTTATTTTGTTTGTTTAAATACCTATTTTTTATATGCAACATTTTATTTTTGGGTTTTGGTGTATGCTAGGAAGTTGGGATGCCAGGATTTAAAAATTATCTGTAAATTGATAATAATTGTTAATGTATGCAACAGTTTTATTTGGAAAAGATTTAATTATATATTCAATTAATATAAAAATGTAAAAATATTGTTTAGATATTTTTAAAGACAGTTTACCATATTTTGAGTAGGTTCTGAAATATGTTTGGGGAATCGGTGGGTAGTTTCTACATTAATAATTAACAAGTTGAATAAAACTTAAAATATGTAAAATTTAAAAAAAGCTTTTTGTTTGGTTTATGTATTTTATGTATGAATTTGAGAAATGTTTGTATTTGAAAAATGTTTATGCAATAGCTTTGCCTATTTTTTGACGGTTTTGAAAAATATTTTATTTATTTCTCCCAACTTTAAGATATTGGAATTATTAATTGACTACTCATTTTTTTTTTTAAATAACTTTAGTGGGTACTTAGGGAATTTTGGTGTAGTGAATCAAACCTCTCCCCTAATATATGCACTTTCTCCAGTGTTTGTTGGACTGGAGCTAGAATAGCAAATTCTATCACCCCCAACCTATGCATTTTACTTTAGTTGGACTGGATATCAGGGCGGGACTGGCCATAGCGGGCACTGGGCGTTTCCCCGGTAGGCCGTTAGGGTGGGGGCCGGTTTTGGGCCCCTGGGGGCCCGTTTTTGTTACCAGGGGTCGGCAATATCGGCCCCCGGTAACAAAATCGGCCGAAACCGGCCCTCGCAAACTGCTCGGCTGCACTCCCCCTCACCCCAGGGGGGCCGGCTGAGCAGTTTGCCAGTGCCGGTTTCTGTTCCCTGTCCTGCCCTGCTGGATATAACATAGTATTTCTGACCTCCTCTGCCTACAATCCATGTTGGACAGAAAATTACCCCCCCACAACCTCAGTTTAGTAATGCATCCACCTTCCCTATTTGTTGGACTTGGGTTCAAATAGTAAAACTGCCCCCCAATGTATGTACTTTCTCCAGTGTTTCTTGAACCAAAGTTGGAATGGTGAATCTGCACACCTATGCCCCAAGCTTGAACTTTCCCCATCGTTCGTTAGATTACAGTTTGAATAGTAATTCTGGCTACAGTGTATACAGTTTCCCCAGTGTTCGCAGCATTTTATTGAGTGTAGTGTGATTGAATGGTTCTTTTTTTAATGTTCTAAATTGGTGTTAGTTTTTTTAACTTCATTATGGATTTTTAATGATATTTTGTTTATTTAATATTTCTTTAATTGTGTTTTGTTTTTTTAAATTATTTCCTACTTTTTGTCACCTGATATAGTATTTAAACAATATTCGTTTTTTTCAGATTTATTAAATATATTTTTTGTGCTTTAAATTGTAAATTTATTTTTAAATATAAATTGATATTATATTTTATGTATAAGCATTTGCATAATACATGTATTTTAATTTCATAATTTAATTTTAGAATTTGTTTATATTCATTATTACATTTATTTTAAAATTACATGCATTTTTAAGAATTACATGTAATCAAAGTTAATAAATGTTTGTTTACATGTTATTTTTAAGTTATGTATTTTTATGTATTATATATTTTTACAAAACTAATTTAATTCTTTTTTTAAATTATCACAATTTTACCTTTGAATACATATGCTTATCAAAGCAAGGTCGATATTCTGGTCCACCATGTTTCTATAGTCGACATTCTTGCAGATAATGTTATATTTTTTGCAAAGCAGCTATTTTGGTTGCAGATATTTTGACAATGATATTCTTGAAACACAATATTTTTGTTGTTGATATTTGATCATGTGACCATCCACTTCATTCGCATAACCACAACATATTTCAGGTAAATATAGATAAATATAATAGCTACATTCAGTTCAATAGGGTTAGGTAAATTATGTAAAGTTGAAAAATAATAATGCTTACCAATATGATGATGATGTAGTGGTAGACAATGTACTTGATGCAACATAATTGTAGGTCAATATATTAGACCTTGATATAGAGTCATAAAATCTACTGCACATTTGCTAGTAGAGTATTGCAGCTAAGTTCATCATTTACTTTAACATGACATTTTAAAGTCATGAATGAAGTGATGGTTCAAAACTGTTTTTCTATAATGTCATGCTACTTATTTGTTAACACTCTTATTCAGAAAAAAAGCATACCTCAATAATGATAGCGGGCTTTATAAAGGTAACACTGGTTCAAAGTTGCAATGCTATACTATACAAATAATAACAAACAAGTAACAAAGGTTATGAAAAAAAGCGAATACAACACTAGTTACAGTCTTAGGGGCCGATTCCGATCTCGGTCGGAAGGGCACCGAATCGGGTTCGGCATTAGCGGAACCGATTCGGAGGCTGATTTCCCGTCCGATTCGTACACGGGTCCGGACGGCGAAGTACGATGCAAACAAGCGCAAATTCACCGTCCGACTCGATTCCGGCTCCGAACCGCTCCGTACGACTCGGTCGCAAGCAAACCGTGGCGCGCAATGGAGACGTTTCACGACCGAGCCAGTACGATGCACGATCCGGACAGCCGGATCGAGTCGGAGCCTCCGACACGAAAAAGCTCTCGGAAGCGGACTTCGGGGGTCTGTGCCGGACCCCCCTTCACCCGTAGCCGTACGAGTCGGACACTATACATGTGTGTACGGTGCGGATGGCACCAACGCGTACCCACTACAGGGGGCCCCCTTGTGCGCAACGTACCCATTGAGTCAATGGGAGCCCATGTACGCGTCGTACGACCGGCTCCCATTGACTTCAATGGGAGTCCGACCGAATCGAGTCCGGCCGCATCGTACTCGCTCGGTCGGACTGCAGGAGTCCGGCTCGGTCGGAAATCTCTCCGGATCCGGCTCGGTCGGAGAGTTTTCCGACCCAGATCGGAATCGGCCCCTTAATATTTAAATACAAATATGTTACATCATATGCATAATGTTATTTTTAACAAACAAAGGAGGAAGTGAATGGCCTCATAGATTATTTCTTGAAGTGATACTAGAATAAGAGGGACTTCAAATCTTGTTTGTACCATCGGTAAGAAGGGATCTACTAATCAAATTCCATTCTCTTCACTTCTATTCATCTTTCATCTTAATCCATTCTAGGCAGTCTGAGATTGACAAATATCAAAATCACAAGAAAATTAAATGATTAAATTCAATCATCCACTCTCCAATGATCTTCTCAACCTTTTTTATTTGCCTTGATGATCTTCTCATTGAGGCTTGACTCCTCAAGGTACATTCCTGGCATTCTCGTTCTGAAAAAATACCTTGTGGCTGTTTTTCCTTCCTTACTTCTTTCGATTCACTCCTTGTCTCTTGCTTTATACCTTAAGAACCAGTGGCCAGATGACCTGTTCTAATCTGCAAACCAGGGATATGAAATTATAATCCGATCAATTTGAAAATGGTTGTGTAATTTGCCACTCGATCTACACACTTATGAATTGAATCAAATATTGCCAATTCACAAAGGGGTCGATTCCGATCTCGGTCGGAGGCGCACCCAATACCATTCGGTCGGGAAAAAAGCCATGCGAAAGCCAGTTTCCCGACCGATCCGTACAGCACACCGAACGAGCAAGTACGATGCGCACAACAGCAAAAATTCCGGCCGAGCCGTACTCACCCAAACCAGGTCCTGTTCTCCGACCGAGGCGAATCCGGAAACGCCGAATCGAGTCGCACGGAAGGGAAAATGCAGCCCCGTCCGGCCGGACAAGTACGATGCGCTTCCCGTACGCGCCGAACCCGTCGCTACGCACGGCACGTCAAAGCATCCGGGAGAGGCGCACATAAGCTCCGAATCGCGCCACAACACGATCCACGGCTACGAGACGAACACGGCACCGACGAGGACGACGCGAAGCGACGAGGACGAAGCGAAGCGACGAGGACGACGCGAAGCAACGAGAAGGACGAACGACACGAACCAACCATGAATCCCTTCGTCCCGATCATACCAATATTCTACATCTACTACCGGAACAGGCACGGACGCGTACGGCGCAGAAGGTAAGTCAGACACCAACCACAAAACACATACAACACGTACACGACACATCACACACATACACTGGGAATCTGAATATACTTACACCAGCAACAGCAGCACCATAGGGGCGGGATGCCCATCACCAATGCCACATATGCACACAGGGGCCTGAATGCGCGCCACCACCCCAACCCAGGGGGCTGGATGCCTACCACTACTACCACCCTTAGCCAGGGGGCAGGATGCCTACCACTACTACCACCCTTAGCCAGGGGGCAGGATGCCTACCACTACTACCACCCTTAGCCAGGGGGCAGGATGCCCACCACTACTACCACCCTTAGCCAGGGGGCAGGATGCCCACCACTACTACCACCCTCACCCAGGGGGGCAGGATGCCTACCACTACTACCACCCTTAGCCAGGGGGGCAGGATGCCTACCACTACTACCACCCTTAGCCAGGGGGCAGGATGCCTACCACTACTACCACCCTTAGCCAGGGGGCAGGATGCCTACCACTACTACCACCCTTAGCCAGGGGGCAGGATGCCTACCACTACTACCACCCTTAGCCAGGGGGCAGGATGCCCACCACTACTACCACCCTTAGCCAGGGGGCAGGATGCCCACCACTACTACCACCCTCACCCAGGGGGGCAGGATGCCTACCACTACTACCACCCTTAGCCAGGGGGCAGGATGCCCACCACTACTACCACCCTTAGCCAGGGGGCAGGATGCCCACCACTACTACCACCCTCACCCAGGGGGGCAGGATGCCTACCACTACTACCACCCTTAGCCAGGGGGCAGGATGCCTACCACTACTACCACCCTTAGCCAGGGGGCAGGATGCCTACCACTACTACCACCCTTAGCCAGGGGGCAGGATGCCTACCACTACTACCACCCTCACCCAGGGGGGCAGGATGCCCACCACTACTACCACCCTCACCCAGGGGGCAGGATGCCTACCACTACTACCACCCTTAGCCAGGGGGCAGGATGCCTACCACTACTACCACCCTTAGCCAGGGGGCAGGATGCCTACCACTACTACCACCCTTAGCCAGGGGGCAGGATGCCTACCACTACTACCACCCTTAGCCAGGGGGCAGGATGCCCACCACTACTACCACCCTTAGCCAGGGGGCAGGATGCCCACCACTACTACCACCCTCACCCAGGGGGGCAGGATGCCTACCACTACTACCACCCTTAGCCAGGGGGCAGGATGCCCACCACTACTACCACCCTTAGCCAGGGGGCAGGATGCCCACCACTACTACCACCCTCACCCAGGGGGGCAGGATGCCTACCACTACTACCACCCTTAGCCAGGGGGCAGGATGCCTACCACTACTACCACCCTTAGCCAGGGGGCAGGATGCCTACCACTACTACCACCCTTAGCCAGGGGGCAGGATGCCTACCACTACTACCACCCTTAGCCAGGGGGCAGGATGCCCACCACTACTACCACCCTTAGCCAGGGGGCAGGATGCCCACCACTACTACCACCCTCACCCAGGGGGGCAGGATGCCTACCACTACTACCACCCTTAGCCAGGGGGCAGGATGCCCACCACTACTACCACCCTTAGCCAGGGGGCAGGATGCCCACCACTACTACCACCCTCACCCAGGGGGGCAGGATGCCTACCACTACTACCACCCTTAGCCAGGGGGCAGGATGCCTACCACTACTACCACCCTTAGCCAGGGGGCAGGATGCCTACCACTACTACCACCCTTAGCCAGGGGGCAGGATGCCTACCACTACTACCACCCTTAGCCAGGGGGCAGGATGCCTACCACTACTACCACCCTTAGCCAGGGGGCAGGATGCCCACCACTACTACCACCCTTAGCCAGGGGGCAGGATGCCCACCACTACTACCACCCTCACCCAGGGGGGCAGGATGCCTACCACTACTACCACCCTTAGCCAGGGGGGCAGGATGCCTACCACTACTACCACCCCCACTCATAGGATGGACAATGCATGACACAACCAGCACACCACAACCTAGGGAATGCAAGATAAAGACATCCCCCACCACCATGACAAGCGTGTGTAGGCTGTGTCAAATGCCTACAACACCGAACATGACTTTGAACATACAATGTGACCCCCTAGCACATGTGCCACACATATATGTGTGTGGCACCCACAATGCAAGCAGCCCATGACCATTGTGGCAATGGGGCCTAAACCCCCATCATCACAGTGACCAAAAGGTAAGTGTGGGGTCCATAGCTGAAGCACATTTTGACCATTGTGGCAATGGGGTCTAAACCCCCATCATCACAGTGACCAAAAGGCAAGTGTGGGGTCCATAGCTGAAGCACATTTTGACCATTGTGGCAATGGGGTCTAAACCCCCATCATCACAGTGACCAAAAGGCAAGTGTGGGGTCCATAGCTGAAGCACATTTTGACCATTGTGGCAATGGGGTCTAAACCCCCATCATCACAGTGACCAAAAGGCAAGTGTGGGGTCCATAGCTGAAGCACATTTTGACCATTGTGGCAATGGGGTCTAAACCCCCATCATCACAGTGACCAAAAGGCAAGTGTGGGGTCCATAGCTGAAGCACATTTTGACCATTGTGGCAATGGGGTCTAAACCCCCATCATCACAGTGACCAAAAGGCAAGTGTGGGGTCCATAGCTGAAGCACATTTTGACCATTGTGGCAATGGGGTCTACACCCTCATCATCACAGTGACCAAAAGGTAATTGTTGACAAAGAAAGAGCTGCAACTGCCAAACTGCATGGATCATTCCTGGTCACAGAACCAAAAACTCATCTGTGGCAAAGTAGTGTATGTGTCCCATTGCAACATAAATTGGGGGAGCCAAATACTGCAGTGCAAATGAAACATTCCTTTGGCCATGTGCAGACAAACAACACCCATGGGGGCTGAGACCGTCAACAGTCATCAATGACACAATGACAGAAGTGACCATCAGAATGCAGAACCACATATTTGCACCAATGGGCACACAAATGCAGATACCCTGTGGAGACAGCAGATGTGAGGTGAACAGATACCATACCATGGCAGCAATGGGACACACAAACCATGATCACTGTGCTGACCGATGACCTAGGAGTCCCAGGGACAGCAGGGGAAACACACCAAACAACATACAGCCAATGGCACACCCAAGATATGCCAATGCAGTGGTGCAGATGCACAAACACAAACAGGCAGACCAACACTGTCATCATACACAGCAGGTGAGGGGTGGGGGTGCCAGTGTCCCCAGGCAACAACACAACACATGAGGAGAGCTGAATACCAATCATACAGATGTGCATACACTGCCACACTAAGGTAACTCATGGATCCAAATCCCCTATGTGGGCAAGCAGGCATTGACAGGTGAGAGGGAGCACAAAACACACATGTCACACAGGCACGTAGGAACAACAACTGACACAGCAAGTCACAGACACACCACAGCACCACCCCCAGGGCCCCCACAATGTGGTGACCCTGGGCTGAATAAAAATACCACTGTGATGACAAAGCTAAATGTCGTTCACACTGTGAACCACAGTCAGGTGTCCTGAGCAACAAACTACCATCACACCTACACAAGCACAAATCAATCAGCATGGCCAGTAAGCCAAGGCCAACATGGAGGCAGGGGACTAGCCGGGCAACAACTCTCATCTGCACACACTCAAGACCACACCCCTCGACCTCCAACAATGTGCAGCAGTGAAGTACACATGCACTGGTGACATTGCACATGCACCCATGACTATTCCAGGGTGGTGGGTGGGAACCAAGGTGTAGAAACACATCACACATGGACACTCAACAAGACTCCTGAATGTCTGACACACTGCACACTACGCTGTACATGGACATGACGGCAATACCACACCGACCAATGGGATCCCAGCCACAGTCACACACCAATGAAGAAGCCAAGGTCACCCACAAAGAACACACATAGACAACAACCAACATTGCAGCCCGGACCCTAAGGAGTGCCAGCAGTCACACACACAACGTGTCACAATCACTGAAAGATAACACAAACTGGAAATCACATGACAGGGGCAAACAACAAGTGCCAAAGGGAAACCTGACTGTGACCCATCTGCGTCTGCACACAAACTCTGCCCTGACAGCAAACACACCTATGGGTGACACCCTGATGACCAGTAATGTGCCATGCACCCACATCACAGAGAACACAGGGAGAAGACTTTGGGGGAACATAGCTCAAGTCAGCAAGCATCACAAACAGGTACAACACTAGGGATCACAGCATGCGCAGATGAATGGAAGTGAACACACAGACATGCACATACAACACACACCTTGGGCGCAGGCAATGTCACACGTGTACACACTGCCATGAGGGGACTCCACTCCTGTGTGAGGAAAGCTGTGCCATATGTTGCCTCAGTAGGGCCCCATCATGTCAGCTGAGCACTTGGTCACACAATCAACAATTAGCACCAAATGAGGGCTCCCATCACATCAGCCTGGTCATGGATGTGCCAACGGAATCATCAGCACAGATCCAACACACTTGTATAGCAATGTTGCACTGACTACACGGATGAGTCCCTCCCCATTGATGCCCAAACCTGCATGTCCACTGGAGATGGCAACACGGTCAGGGAAGTAGACAAATGCAACGATGGCAGGCACAACAGATGTGCAGGGGTGGAAGCCACAGATATGAAATTGCCAATGTAAGTAGGAAACCCATTGCCAAATACTGAACACATGACACCCTCAGATGCTGCTATTGATGACATGGATACACCACATGATAGGACACATTCCCCCTGGACCACATGGGTTCCTGCACAGTAACACTTCATAATCATGAGACCAGATATCACCATCACTGCAGCAAGGGCATGGTTAGCTGCACCAACAACATGTACATCTGAAGCATGAGCACTAGAGAAAAGAAAGTTGCTTTATTCAGCATATGTGTTGTTTGATAACGACGTCCAGAAGAAATTAGAGCAAAGGCCAATGGCCAGTCCATTGTCAAAGTTCAAACAGGGTGACACTGGCAGATGTCACCCTACGCATGCCTGCACAATACCAGGGACAATCCACTAGGAGGGGCAACCGGGGGCAGGCCAGGCACCGCAGGGACAGGATCAGGGCTCACCAGGGGGAGTCAGGGAAGGGGTGGTGGGTGCTGGAGAGCCACTGACAACTGCAGTGGAGGTGTCTGACATGGTGTGTGCCGGCACAACTGGGGGGCATGACTCAGATGTCGTGGGTGCCGGCACAACTGCAGTGGACCCTGCAGATGGGGTGGACAGGTCCGCCACTGCAGTGCCCAAGTCAGACAGGGCGGTAGTGGACTCCACTGCAGTGCCTACCTCCAGGGGAGGAGAATGGGGAACAGGCAAGGTGGGTTGGACAGAGGGGGAGGACACCCTCACCACATCAGTGGCACAGACAAGCGCAGCGGGGGTGTGGTGCTGGGAGAGCAAGTGGCAGGGGAGAAGGCCGGATCCTCTTGGGGATGGTATATCTGTGGGTGGGGGAACCTGGGGCAGGGTGTGGTGGGGGCACCTGTGCAGTGGGGGCCTGAGGGATGGAGGACGGAGACCTTGTGCCTGAGCTGCAGGGCGGTGGCGGGGTCTTGCTCTTACCACTCCGGGGGGACTTGCGGGTGGGGGCCTCAGTCCGTCTGCGCCTGGGGGAGGGTGTCCGGGGGCGAGGGCACTCTGCTCCGTGTGGGTGGGCTTCCTCTTCCCCCGGTATGCTGGAGCAGCTTCATCGGTGGGGAAGAGGCCGAGGTCACAGAGGAAGAGCTGCTGTGACTTTGGGGTTGCAGGTGAGGCAAGGGAGGGTGCTTTGGAGGGAGAGGGAACTGAGGACTGCGCAGTGCATGTGGATGCGTGTGTGTGTTCCAGGGCCCCATCCCCTGTGAGTCTGGCTTCAGTCCCCTGAATGTGCGTGCGTGTGCGTTTTGTCATTGGCGTGTGTGTCAGTGTGCTGGATGTGTGTGTGCTGGTGTGTGCCTGTGCCGGTGTGTGTGTGCCTGGGATGGGTAAGGTGCTGGGGAGTGTGGATGGAGCAGAGGCAGGAGGGGTGAGGGACCGTTTGAGGAGGGACACTGCTGCCGTCAGGGAGGAGTCCATGGACCTATTGCCCCTCTGTAGGTCAGACATGCCCGATGAGATGCCCTCCATGAACGACACCAGCTGAGTCAACAGCGTGGTGTGCGCATGGAGGACACTCAGCATGGCTGTCTGCCCTACATGGAGCTGGCGAAGGAGGTACACAGACTCCTCACTCAGGGCAGCAGGGGACACAGGGGCAGGGGTGCGGTGCCTGGCCCAAAGGAGACACGCTCCCGGACATGGGAGCCTCCACGGACCTGGGGAATGGGAGCCGATGGGAGGGCGGTGGTGGTGCTGGTGGTGGCGGGGACAGCAACACTAGCTGGGGTGTGGTGGCTGCTGACACCCGCCTCCACAAGGGAGTCATCCTCCGAGTTGCTCTGGTCCTCAGCTGAGGTGGATGCTGCTGAGGACTCCTCGGTGTGGCTCCCCTCGCCCTCCGTGCCACTGGGTCCCTCCGACCACTCCTCGGCTGCTGACCCAGTCTGGCTCTCCGGCTCCTCCTGGTCCGTGGAGCTGTCCCCTTCCGTGGCCGTGGATGTATCTGCAAACAATGGGGAAACAGACAGACATCAGTCACCTGCACATAACGCACACACCACTGTGAGCACAGCACATCACAGAGCAAGCCCTGGCATCATTAGTTGTACATTGCTAAAAGTGCACTAATTGAACAGGAGAAGTCAATTGTCAGTCTGATGCCAAGCATGGCACTCACATCCCACATGGCCTTGCACCCATCTGTCTGGTGTCTGTTGGATTGCAACACCCCAGTGTTGACACATGCACCAAGTACACAGTAGTTGGACAGTGCAGAGGACACGGTGTGGCATGTGGACATGCACACATCACAGCTCTTGCCACTGAGTCAGTACAGGTTTCCGGATGAAAGGGATGCCCAGAGTCAAATAGGAAATGCATGTGATGCATACCAGCGACAGACACCATGATGCACCCATGTCCTGATAGCCAGCGCCACTATGGTGTGCATGTAGCACATGTCACTCCCCTGCAGGCTCACCAATCAGTAGACACATGCCATGGCGGAGGCATGACTGCAAAGTCATACATCACTGGCTCAGTGATGTATGACTTTGCAGCCAGACAACAACACTCTGCACTGTGTCACAATAGTAGGTCATGGGGAATGCAAGTCCTGGAGCTGCACAAGTGCACATGTACATCCCCCCACAACACATCCTCTTAACCCTCATCTGTCCAGGTCATACCTATTGGACATATGGGAGACCTGTGACACTACCCTCTGAACCTGAGCCCCTCACACTCTGCTGTGCATGGGGAACAGCTGCCTGAACTTCACATTTACATGCCCCAGTCTGCATGGGCAGCTGATCAGACACCTATGTGTCACACAAGTATCGTCTCCTATGGTCACATCTCCAGTGGCATGCTGAGCCCCTACCAAGAAACTCCACAGCAGTCCTGGCGACTAATCCACAGCACACTGACACAGAGGCAGACACCTGAGGGGTCAAATCACTGTGCACAATGTGTCCGCTGATACACGGGAGTGGGAGTACAGAGTGTATTGTATGGCCTGGAGTAGGCATGACTGTCCAGCCCCACATGAATGAGGGATGAGCCCTGGACTGTAGGCAGCTGGCTAAGTATGTGTGACACACGTCATATACATACTCCTGGGGCCCAAACATTGTTCCCACCCGCAGCATGGGTGTGTGCCAGGTACCCCAGCCACATGTGGTGGATCAGCTCAGCAATTGGACCACAGATCAAAGTAACACGCAGAATACATGTCAGAATACAGGCATTGTGTAAGCAATGGACCCACCCATGATGCCCACCACAGAGTCAGGGAAACAGATGCTGTCTCCCACCTTGAGTCAAGCAAACTGCAAGGACACAGTCCTAAGTGACAGAATTCCCTGCATGTAAGGGCCACACCTGGGTATCAGATGAGGAGTGGGCAGTGCACAATAGAGGGACATGGCTCCTGGACAACATGACTGCTGTACTGTGGCAGTTTAACCAGGCCCGAGGAGGGCACATAGCATGTTAGACAGAGTACACAGTGCAGTCTTTGACTCACCCCCTCCTTGCTGCTCTCTGGCCTTCAGCTGCCCATCCAGGTCTGGAAAGACCACCGCCAGGATCCTGAGCATGTGGGGGGTCAGGGTCCGTGTTCCGCCCCTCCTGCGAGGAGGCGACAGCTTCAGCTGGACCTGTGCAATCCTCCGGGTCCAGCCCCGAAGGTCCTGCCACCTCTTTTGGCAGTTGCGGATCCGGCGCTTGTAGACCCCCACGGACCGGACAGCCCGGACGATGTCCTTCCATATCTCATGCTTCCGATGGGCAGAAGCCTGTCAGGATGACAAAGTGATAAGGCCATTACTACACATGCAACATATCCGTGCATGACACAGTTGCATATACATGTCGCAATCACAGGGGCACATGGTGTACCCAGGCAGTGCACGGCTGCCCATGGACAGTTTTCCAGAAGTCACTACATGGTATCATTGCATGGGGAGTAAAACCCTGTTCAGAAGCACTGTCACTGCACCATACCTGTCCAGTGCAAGTCACTACACACTATGGGGGGTGACAACTACTCAGTGAGCCTGCTAGCCAGTGGTGTGCTGACTCTCAGCCTTGCTAGTCAGACAAAATGCACATTCAGAAAGGCAGTGCACAGAACACTCACCTGCTCCCCTGGTGTCCCATACAGCTTGCTGTACTGTGGAAGTAGGCTGTCCAGCAGGGCCTGGTTCTCCTCAAGGCTGAAGGCTGGGGCTCTCTCCACAGTACGTGCCATTGCAGGGTCCAGAGGGGCAGAGACAGCAGCAGTGCAGTGGCAGATGTCGTCCTGGAGCATGTAGTGCAGGCAAGTGGGCTCTCAGGGGAACAGGCAGCAATATATATGTGCTGGAGAGGCAGATACTGTCCCTTGTGTCCAAAGTGATAGGTCCAAGTCGTTTGCATCTTCTGAATCTGGCCAATCCATGGAATAGCAGCACCAAAACACGCCCACAGCATCCTTCAAAACTTCAACTTCATGACATACATGATTTTGCAACATTGTTGTGGGTGACCAACTGATTTTCCAGCAACCGACTCGTTCGAATTTCGAAAACGCGTCCGTTGCCAGGCAAGCCCATTGTCAATGGGTGCGCACCGATCGGTCCATTGAGGTACAACGCGCACAGGGGTACAACGCGTACCCGCACACATTGAAAGCAATGGGCCGGCCGGAGGCACCGATCGGTCCATTGCAGTTCAACGCGCACAGGGGTACAACGCGTACCCGCACACATTGAAAGCAATGGGCCGGCCGGAGGCACCGATCGGTCCATTGCAGTTCAACGCGCACAGGGGTACAACGCGTACCCGCACACATTGAAAGCAATGGGCCGGCCGGAGGCACCGATCGGTCCATTGCTGTTCAACGCGCAGAGGGGTACAACGCGTACCCGCACACATTGAAAGCAATGGGCCGGCCGGAGGCACCGATCGGTCCATTGCAGTTCAACGCGCACAGGGGTACAACGCGTACCCGCACACATTGAAAGCAATGGGCCGGCCGGAGGCACCGGTCGGTCCATTGCTGTTCAACGCGCATAGGGGTACAACGCGTACCCGCACACATTGAAAGCAATGGGCCGGCCGGAGGCACCGATCGGTCCATTGCTGTTCAACGCGCACAGGGGTACAACGCGTACCAGTACACATTGAAAGCAATGGGCCGGCCGGAGGCACCGATCGGTCCATTACAGTTCAACGCGCACAGGGGTACAACGCGTACCCGCACACATTGAAAGCAATGGGCCGGCCGGAGGCACCGATCGGTCCATTGCAGTTCAACGCGCACAGGGGTACAACGCGTACCCGCACACATTGAAAGCAATGGGCCGGCCGGAGGCACCGATCGGTCCATTGCTGTTCAACGCGCACAGGGGTACAACGCGTACCCGCACACATTGAAAGCAATGGGCCGGCCGGAGGCACCGATCGGTCCATTGCTGTTCAACGCATCACTGTACATGTGACTGGCATAGGTCAGCATGCCTGTCTCAGATGGACATATGCCAGCCACAGATAGCTCCCAGGGAGTGAGGGGCACACCTACATCACGACAGCCTGTCCAAACCTTATCATAAGGCATGTAAGGCTGCATTTCCTATTGTGTGTATGTTGGTGTACATGTTGTCCTGTGGGTGTCACCTGTGGGCAGCCACCCCCAGGCTGTGCACGTGTTCATGGGGACAGGATCCTGGGTGTTACGTGTACGTGACCACTGTGATGTGCAACTGTTCATATCTGTGCATGTGTCATGGTCACATTTCACAGTGGTGTTTGTGTATGTCATGTCACATACCCCGTGAGTCCCATGTGGGACGGTATGTTTGAGCCAGGGTGTCCCAGTGGCACAATAGTGATGGCCCTCCACAGTCTTTGTGCATGTAGTGTTTGCAATGTCTCTGATTTCATGTGCACAATGGGAGACAGTCTCCACATCCACGTTGTGTGTGCATGGACTCTGATGTTGTGCGTGTGTGTCACAGACGTCCATGGCTCTCCTGCCATGGCAAGTGTGGCCACTACCTGTGGGGGTCATGTTTGTTTTGCTGTGGTGTACACATGATACTCCAGGTGATGCCAGTGTCCATGTGGCATTACAGGGTCCCTGGGAATGTGCCTGTCGTTGAGCTGTGGTGCCTGGGGCACATCTGTCCTCACATGTCACTGGGGGGTGACTTTGACACAGCATCATGATATCCAATGGGCCAACCTGGGACAAATTGATGCCACCTGTAGGACCGTGTTGACAGATGTTGGCCATGTAAGTACCATACATGTCGTTCCGGTACTGCACACTTCATGTAGTTGTGCCTCATGATGATGTATGTTGGGAACTTGAGTGTGTTCTATGCCGCATATGTGGGGTGACTGACGATCTTGCTTACTTCTCCTCTGCACTGCAGGGCTCCTGCTGTCCATCGGCCATTCCCAGACCTGGCAACGATGGTGGAACGGGACAGCATCCGACGGTACCGCTTCACCAGGCAGCTGATTGAGGATTTGGCAGTGCAGTTGTCCCCACATTTGCAGCCTGGCCGGCCGTATCCTACAGCGCTGACCCCCAAGGTGAAGGTGATGGCAGCCCTACACTTCTTTGCCACCGGTACCTTCCAACATACTGTGGCGTCTGCTGGTGGGATGTCACAGACCATGTTCAGCCGTGTGCTCCGCGATTTCTTGGCGGCAATGTTGCTCTTCCTGAACCGGTACATATATTTCCCTAGACTGCGACGACTCACTGACGTGAAGAGTGACTTTTATGCCCTGGGGAGGATGCCGCATGTCATTGGCTCCATTGATGGGACACATGTGGCTTTGGTACCACCACAGGCCCAGGAGCAGGCCTACAGGAACCGCAAGCACTACCACTCGGTCAATGCACTGGTGGTGTGTCTTGCAGACATGACCATCACACACGTGTGTGCCCGTTTCCCTGGTTCAGCACACGATGCCTTTGTGATGAGGAGTAGTCGCATCCCCAGGTTGATGGCACAGATGCAGAACCAGTGTGCCTGGCTTGTCGGTGTGTACTGACTTTGTGCCATTGTGTGTGATCTGATCTGTAGTATTCCGCCCACTTTTCCAAGTCAGCTGATGTGCACTTGTCTGTCCGTAGGTGACTCGGGATACCCCAACATGCCGTGGTTGCTGACACCCCTCAGGAACCCTGTGACACCTGCCCAGATGCGCTACAATGAGGCACATGGTCGGACCAGGAGAGTGATTGAGCGGACCTTTGGTCTCCTGAAGAGCCGCTTCCGCTGCCTGGACAAGACCGGAGGGTCCCTCCCATATGCCCCTGCGAAAGTGTGCAAGATTATCATCGTCTGCTGCATGCTCCACAACCTGGCAGTGCGGAAGGAGTTGCCTCTCATCCAGGATGACGATGACCAACATCCGCCACCTGTGGAGGATCCTGGCCTGGACCACGATGCCAGTGACGATGATGATGATGGTGATGGTGATGTCCGCACACAGCTCATCACCAACTTCTTTAGCTGAATGTGAGTATCCTGAGGTGTCATGTGAATGATGTGAGTTGGCATGATGTGTGGGTGGTGCTCTGGTGCTGTTGGAGTGTGTCCATGGGCTACTTGACAGGATGTGTGTTGCGATGTGTGGTGACAGGTGGGCTGTACTCCCCAACAGTGTTGACATGCTAACTTGGTTCTGGGTGGGTATCTTGTAACATGTATTGTGCATGAGTTTTGCTGATCTGTCCTGTACTGCATTGCTTTTGACTGTGTGTCATTTCTGTCCTTCACAGGGTACTTTCAGATTCGTTTGGTCAACTGTGTCCACCGACGACGTGATTGCACATCCAGGCTGGTAGCTGTTGTGTCCCTACAGGTGATGTGCGCCACACCCATGGACTTCCTTCCGTCTACAGTTGTTGACTGTGTGCCCGCTACCAGGTGGGGTTACCTTGCATCTGTAGTGGTTACGGCATGTTCCTACTGTGTAATAAACCTGTGCTTCACTTAGTGATGTGCGTTGTCTGTGGTCACACATTTGACTGCCATTTGCTTACTGCACCTGTGGGCTACTTGACTACAACTGGGAATGGGTGTGGTGTCTGTGCATTGCACCGTCTTCCCTGGCAACATCAGTGTAGGCAATGAGTCAGATGGCCTAGGTGTGTATGTGTTGTGTAGCCCTGGTGGTGTGTCTCCCTCATATGTGTCACGTTGCCTGTACTCACATGCCTGTGTTGTCCTTGCTGTTGCAGTTCGCATACACAGTGTAATTTTGCAGTTCATCATCCCCATAACAGCACCCACGTTGGAATCACGACAGAGGCAAGTATGGTGTATTAGTGTGTTTATTGTGATACATCTGTGTTAATAGTGCATAGGATGGATTGTGCTGTACATGAATCTTGCAATCCCAAGTTCCTAGGTGAATTGAAAGTCCAGGTAGACAGGATCCCCAGTATCGGGGCCACAGTTGTCTGACACATTGTTCCAACTTGTACTCCCCATGCAATGTGTGGGAGTAGTGTTGCCATCAACAGGGTGAACAGTCTGTGCACAAAGGCGAAAATCCAGAACAGGTTCAGGCTTCCTGGGAGTTGCGCTTGGCCATCAGCCTCTCACTTTCCCCTCCTCGGACGACCCCTCTTCTTGGGGGGGGGCCCTCAAGTGCAGGCTGCTGCGGTGCAGGGGACTCTCTGCCAGAGTCCTCCTCCCTCCCTGTGGCAGTTGCAGTTTGTTCGGTACCAGATGTTGTTGGCACACAGGGAGGTGTGGACTGGTTGCTGTTCATCTGGCGGAGGCATTGTAAGATGTCCCTGTGCACCGCCGTCATCTCATGTAGTACATCCCACTTGGACTCCACGCGGGACATGTGGGAGTCCACACGTGACATGTGTGACTCCACGTGGGACATGTGGGAGTCCAAGCGGGCATGATGGGCAGCCTGCTGCTGTTTGATGTCTCTGAGGAGCCCCACTACCTGGCTGAGCTCTCCGGTGCTGGACTGGTACGCATCAGCTATGCGTACCAGTTGTGGGTCTTCATGCACACCAGCAACGTCTGCAAGCAGCGACCTCTGTCTCCCACCCCTCCCACCACCCCTGCTGACATGTGCAGTGTGTGCAGTTGCACGCACAGATAACCCTGGTCCACCTTGGGGGGTGGTGGTGGTGGTGGTGTCCATGGCCCCAGGTTGGTCCAGGGTCACTGCGCTGGTGTTGTTCCTTATTCTGTCCATGTCGGCAGGGATGGTATTCGTGGTGACAGTCGTTGGAGGGGTGGGTGCAGGGGGTGCAGCTGGTGGACCTGCTGGTGCTGCAGCTGGTGGTCCTGCTGGTGCAGCAAGTTGACTTGCACCGGATGTGCCAGGTTGTTCATCGTCCGAGGAGGACAGAGGCTGTACGACGCCAGTGAGCTCGGCATCCTCTTGAGCCTGGGACTGGGACTCCTCAGCGTCTGCTGCTGTGTCCCTATCATCACCTGTTTTTGGGAGACACAAACAATGTATTTCATGTTTCTGCAGGCATCAGTGGTTGACACACCTGACAGTTGTGACTGTGCCTCGGGGTGCGGGCCTGTACATTGTATTGTCCTAAGTCGTCACAGTCAGGGGTTGATATTGGTGTGGCACATTGTCCTGCATTATTTGGGCATTTCTATGTATTCTCTGGGGTGTGAACATGGTCTGCATTGATTGTGTTTGGTTGACAGCCAGACCTCCTTCCCACCCACCCACCCACCCAGTCAGTTATCCCACCATGGAACGTGCTTGCATTGCAGGGAGTGTAAGTTGTCTCTCAGGATGTCAGTCAGTGGTGTCCTGCTGTTTGTTGGTGCACAGTTGCCAGCAGGGCCTTGTGCTCCCCACAGCAGTAGCCAGTGTCAGCCATCTTGTCAGTCCTTCTCCACTCCCTGTGATGTGAGCATGGTTCAGGGTGGTGTTGATGGGACAGTTGTGGGGGTGAGCAATGTCTGTGACTACGACTCCCATCATGCTATTGCCTCCACCCCCTTCCCAGCATGCCCATGCTTCCTTCCTTTTGACTCTGCTTCCCTGTGGGGTGGGCTGGCTGTGCTGACAGGATGGCTGGGAGTGTTGTCCTGGCAGTTGTTTGGCTAAGAGTCCCAAGAGTGTCCCTGTGCTTCACACAACATAACCCAGGGTGGTGGTGCTTTGTGGGATCTTGTGTTAGGATGGAGGGCATTGCATTCTACCAGGTGGGTACTGTGGAGTTTGTGTTGGGGGGGGGTGAGGGGAGGTGCTGGTGACTATAGTCAGTGCTGCAAGTCCCCCTTCCCACCCAGCCAGCCAGATATCCCACCATGGAACGTGCTTGCATTGCAGGGAGTGGAAGTTGTCTCTCAGGATGTCAGTCAGTGGTGTCCTGCTGTTTGTTGGTGCACAGTTGCCAGCAGGGCCTTGTGCTCCCCACAGCAGTTGCCAGTGTCAGCCATCTTGTGAGTCCTTCTCCACTCCCTGTGATGTGAGCATGGTTCAGGGTGGTGTTGATGGGACAGTTGTGGGGGTGAGCAATGTCTGTGACTACGACTCCCATCATGCTATTGCCTCCACCCCCCTTCCCAGCATGCCCATGCTTCCTTCCTTTTGACTCTGCTTCCCTGTGGGGTGGGCTGGCTGTGCTGACAGGATGGCTGGGAGTGTTGTCCTGGCAGTTGTTTGGCTAAGAGTCCCAAGAGTGTCCCTGTGCTTCACACAACATAACCCAGGGTGGTGGTGCTTTGTGGGATCTTGTGTTAGGATGGAGGGCATTGCATTCTACCAGGTGGGTACTGTGGAGTTTGTGTTGGGGGGGGGTGAGGGGAGGTGCTGGTGACTATAGTCAGTGCTGCAAGTCCCCCTTCCCACCCAGCCAGCCAGATATCCCACCATGGAACGTGCTTGCATTGCAGGGAGTGGAAGTTGTCTCTCTGGATGTCAGTCAGTGGTGTCCTGCTGTTTGTTGGTGCACAGTTGCCAGCAGGGCCTTGTGCTCCCCACAGCAGTAGCCAGTGTCAGCCATCTTGTGAGTCCTTCTCCACTCCCTGTGATGTGAGCATGGTTCAGGGTGGTGTTGATGGGACAGTTGTGGGGGGGAAATATGTGTGACTGCGACTCCCATGATGCTATTGGCTACACTGACTTGGCCAGCATACACAGAATTCCTTCCTTTGAGTGGTCTTCACTGTGTGTTGGTGTTGTTGTGGTGGCTACATGTGTGGATGTGTGTGTTAGTTCTATTTGTGCCACTGCCTAGCTGTAGTTGTGGTTGTGTTTGTACATGTGTTGGCACAGTTGGATGTGACTTTTTTGATGGCATGTGTTGTGTTTATCTGACTGACATACACATTTTGGGATGATTCTGTTCTGGTTGCTGTGTAATTGCTATGAGTGCATGGTTTGACTCTCCCCTTGACAGTGATGTGTGTGTTTTGTGGCAGTTTATTGTGTACATTTGTTGTGTACTCACCAGGCTCTGGGATGTTCTCTAGTCCATATACGCTCACTGGCGGAAGGATGGCCCGCACCTTCTCCTCCCAGGGCCTGAGGTATATTGGCTTGGCAGGAGGGCCACTGCTGGTGTGTTGGCTGTTGATGTAGTCTATCTTCAGCAGGTCCCGTACCCTCCTGCGCACGTCATACCACCTGTTCTGGATGTCCGTCTTTGTGCGCCGACATGGTGATTGGGCGTTCACCCTGTTGATGATCCTCTCCCACATCTTGGTTTTCTGCGACATGGGGGTCTGTTGGACCAGAGTGCCAAACAGCTGTGGCTCCACCCTGAGGATCTCGTCTACCATGACTTCCAATTCACTATCTAGGAACTTGGGATTCTTCTTGGGGGGCATGGTGATGGGTGGTGATGGTGGGTGATGTGTGTGTTGGTGTGCAGGTGAGGGTGTGTGGGTGTGTGTTGTGCTGGGTGTATGTGAGGTAGGTATTTGTTGGTGTGCTGATGGTGTGTGGCTTGTGTGAGGGATGAGCTGTGGGTGTGTGGTTGCTTTCTCTTGGGTGCTGGCAGTGGAATGGCATTTGCAAAGGCTCATGGTAGTGATTTGTGTCCTTTATATAGGTGGAGTTGTGGGTGTGTCTTTGTTCTCTGTCCCCACCCCCCCAGTATTTATTGGCTTGGTAATTGCTTGTTTGGCCTTTTTTTGGTTGATTTTTCCTTTGTGCTGTTTGTGTATGTTGGAAACGTTCTTGTGACCGAGTCGGACCCTGCATTGGTCTCGTACGGTGTTTTCCGTTTCGTTCACGCTGTGTTTGTGCAGTTTTGTATGCTGCGTACGCGTCGGTCGCGGTGTATTGTGTTGCTTCGGCTCGGTTTTGTATGCGTGTCGGTCGTACGGCTTGTCCTCCGTCCGACTCGGTCGTGTTTTCGCGCCTTGCATCGTACTTTGCGGTTTGGAGTTGGCGGGTACGATTCGGTCGGATTTGTTCCGGGTGCGTGTCGGTCGGTTGGATTTGCGTGTTTTTCCGGCCGGATTGCTATTTTCCGAGCGGCTCGGTCGGTCGGCTTGGTTTCCTAACGTGTCGGTCGGATTTATCGCGGCTTGCATCGTACTTGGCGTGTCGGGCGCCACTGGTACGTGTCGGTCGGTAATTTTTCCGAGTCGGTCGGTGCTTTTTCCGGCCCGAATCGGACTCGACCCCATAGTGTCACAAAATGATCTGTCTAATGAAAATTAATTAGGCAGGCCACAATTTGCAACTCCTTATGATTAGCTCTAAATGCAGAGATGGAGGCCCAAAAGTACAGCAGAGCTCTGCCTGGAGCACCATAGCTGCTGAGCGCAGAGATAGGAACACAGCAGTCTTTTTAAGGAACAATACCTCTGTTGTTCCACTAAGGTATGCAGGCGAGAGCAAGGCCATCTATAAAACACATAAAGCTCTTTTTGGTGCCAAGAGAAGCTTAGTTAAAAAAAGGAAGGGGATAGAGGACTGAGAGCATTTCTGAATTACGGTTCTGATATTGCAATATTTTCAACTTTTTTTTCTATTTGTTACCTACTATCTTTTCCACTATCTTGTTTGTTTTCTCTTATCCACTATACATATTGTGGACAATAAGTTTGGCTTTTCATTTTAATAAAATCACAACAGCATTCCTAGTGTGAATTCTTGATTGTGTCTATCCATGGTTAAAGGAGGATTGGAACCTACTAGTTACAAAGACTCCTTATAGGACTAATTGTTCAGCTTATTCAGCTTGTCCTTTTTCAGCTTATCAAGTTACTAATTTACCAGTCTACTCAGAGACAGTTCCGCAGGCCGAAGCTCCAGGCATAGACTCATTACTACCCCTATGATTGTTTAGAGCAGTAATAGTGCTCAAGTAATCCACAGTCTGTTTTTGAAAGGTTTTCGCAAACAAAAGGTGTAGAGAAGATCGTTCTGATGGCTTCTGCCACTATGGCTGGAATCTCCCAGTAGTCCTCCTGGCTGGCATGTCTCCTGCTTGTTACCCTGTAGCTGAGAGTGTGATCTTCGTATTCTTCTAATTCTCTCCTCTGGCAGTCATTCTGGTTCTGGTACTTCAGCATTCTCCTGCATTTCCCAGACAGATCTATTGGCAGGACCCCTGCTGGTTTCTTGCTGGCTGCACACAACCAGGAACAATAACAGGGAGGTCTTAACATAAGTGAGACAGGACCACATGAGTTACTACATTCTCCCCTGCCTCTAATATTATCAGCTGGGAACCCCTCCCACACCCACGGACCATGCGCTTAACCTCAGCATCAGACTTGACTCCTCGCTCACAATGAACCGCCAGATCAACGCCATCTCCTCATCCTGCTTCCACACGCACCGCCTGCTTCAAAAGACTTTCAGATGTATCCTCACAGAATCTATAACGCCGGTCACCCACGCAGTCATCACCAGTAGATGCGACTACAGCAACGCACTCTATGCCGGCGTCACCCAGAAACAGCTCAGAAAACTTCAGAACGTACAAAACGCCGCAACCAGACTGGTCCTCGGTCCCCAGCCACATAACACAACACCTCCAACAACTCCACTGGCTCCCAGTCAGCAAGAGAATCACCTTCAAGCTCCTCACCCATGCCTCCAAAGCTCTCCACGACGCAGGACCAGCATTTCTGAACCACTGCCTCTCATTCCACGTACCAGCCAGACAACTTTGCTCCGCCCAACTTGCCCTGTCAACCATCCCACGGATTTACAAGACCAGAACCAGAGGAATATCCTTTTCCTACCTCGCTGTCAAGATACGCTAGCGCGGGTGAGGTTTGCAGAAGGTTCTGTGGCGCCCTACAGAAGTACACTTGAAAGTTGTCATGAACTTATTTATGTGCGGTGCTCAAAGAGTACTCGCTGGGACGACGGAAGGCTGCAAGAGCAAACACTCTGTTTCAGAAGGCGGTAAAACGGATGACAACAAATAATAAGGGATAATACTAATATGATTGGGAGAGAAAAACTAACGAAGACAAGGAACTATTTGAGGAAACCGGGATGGAATTACAACCGGGCTTAAGATAACACTAACCATACCGAAGAAACAGCCCTGAGGAAGTCGCGGCCACCTGCCATGGGCGATGAAACACGTGTTGGCTAAAAAGTTGCTAAAAGAAGAACTAAACAAGAACATATGAGAATAAACCTAACAAATACAAAGAAAGACAAGAATTGTTGATATCTGTTATTTATGTAATACATGTTGACAGCGTGTGCTGGGGAAACCAATTTTTTGTACTACCTCGCCGCCAAGACCTGGAACACCATGCCCCTCCACCTCAGGCCCACTTAGTGTGATTTTTCCACGTGTGTGTTTGTAGGGCCACCAAGATGGCTGAGCATGCAGTAATAAAACACCACACACTGCATATTTTCTAACAATCTTTGTTTATATTCTTTTTTCGATTTTAATTTTGTCTAGTTTGTCTGTCTTTTTCTTTAATTTTATTGTTCACAGGTACTACAAATGGAAAGCTAATTGAGAGTATAACTTTAGTACTCTTATATTCACGAGATGCGCGCATGAGTGAATGAAGTCTGGAATGCATTGGGCATATTTTGAATCAAATAGGGTTCCTGGACCTGACGAATGCCACAGACCATAGGCAGAAACATGTTGACCAGAAGGATGCTTGAGTAATTACCCTCCTAGGCATCGACCATTCAGTTTTTTTTTTTAAATATTTCTTTTTATTAAACAGACATCGGAACACATAGACATTACAGATGAATAAAACAGCCGTATCTTGTAGTACAATATTGTCAATACATGGTACATTCATTTTCACAAGGGGAATGTTACGGTGAGTTGGGTTCATCTAAGTCTATTCTGTTGGGTGGTGAGCATATATCTCCAAGGTATGTATTCCAAGGGCTCCAGATCCGACCCCATTTTTGGGGGCATCCCCTAGCTAAGTACACCGTCTTCTCTCTGAACATACACCAGTCTAGATCCCTCCTCCATGCCTCCACTGTAGGTGGCTGGACTGCTCCCCAGAGCTGTGCAATATTACGTTTCGCCAACATGTACCCCAATGTAGCCCATTGTGTTTGGTGGACACTGAGATCCGTCGGCTCCCAAATATTCAGGAGGCATCTCCGCACCTCCGAGCGAAGTGAGACTGAGAGAACTGTGGCAATAATGTTGTGTATCTTGTTCCAGTAAGTATTTATATAGGGACATTCCCAAATTATATGCAAAAAGTACCCACGTGTCCACATTTTCTTCTACATTCCCCTCCCTCCGCCCCCCATTAGGAGCAGCCGGGTTCCGGTAACGTATACCCTATGCAGGATTTTAAGCTGAACTAATCGTAATCTCGCAGGTATGGCAACTACCTTGGGGGAGGAGACTGCCTCCTGCCAGTCCTCATCATCCAGCTCTATGCCGTCTTGCACCCATTTCTCCCGCAGTGATGTGAGGGGGTCTTCCCTATTGTTTATTAATTTTTTATATATTAGTGAAATAGTTTTGTCAGGTAGGTGTCCGTCGAGTATTCTATCCTCTAACGGTGACGATTCGGGGGGGACTGTGCCACGTGGTATATGAGTACGAAGGGAATGTACTACCTGCGTGTATCGGAAGTGTTCAGAGTTTGCCAGTCCATATGCCTTCTGTAACTCAGTAAAGGACACTATTCCGCTTTTCCCCCACATATCTTTAATATGGGAGATTCCGATAAGATCCCATTTGTCAAACCCTTTAGTCTTCCACAAATTGCCGAGTTTCTCAGAGTCCCACGGTGGTGTCGCTAACGTTAGTCTGTGTCCCCATCCAAGCGAGTTGGCTGCATTGTGCCAAATCTGGACAGAGTGTCCGGTTGGGCCTGTTAATTTGTACTGTTTAGGTCTTGAATATAATGCCCTGCCATACCCTCCTCCCGGAAGGATCCATCTGTCCATAGCGAAGCCTGGGTCGTCAGGACGACCGTAAGTGGCATGGTTTATAGTCGCTAAGTGCGCAGCCCAATAGTATTTTTTGATATCCGGCAGACTGATCCCCCCATCATACCACGGTAATGTCAGTTTATTCAGGGCAATGCGTGGTCGTCCTTCCCATAAGAGGTCCCTCTGGAGGCTCTCAATTTCGTTAAAATATTTAGCGGGAACCGGATCCAGGGTGTTTTGTAGAACATAGAGGAACCGGGGCAGGGACATCATTTTAAATAGAGCTGCTTTGCCCAGTAGCGAGAGGGGGAGTGCCTTCCAACTGGCGATGTCTCGCCGGAGCCTAAGTAAGGGAGGAAGGAGATTCTGGGCATAACGGGTCGGGGGATCGAGGGAAATAAAGATCCCCAAGTACTTGAACCCCGCGGTGTTAATTTGTATGGGGCAGTTTCTTGGCGGGACAGGCGGGTCCCCGTGCAAAACATACAACAGGGATTTATTCCAGTTGACAGCGAAGCCAGAGAATCTTCCAAAGATTGCCAATATATCTAATACGACTATCAGAGATTTCCTGGGAGCAGCTAAGTACAGTAAAATATCGTCCGCATATAGCGATATACGGTCCTCACAATTCGGGGACCATCTCAACCCCCGTATTCTGGGGTCTGCACGGATCCAGGCCGCCAATGGCTCGAGAGCGAGGGCAAATTGGAGTGGTGAAAGCGGGCAACCCTGACGGGTTCCCCTGCTGAGTTGAAATGTCGTTGACACTTTGTTGTTTACTACTACTTGGGCCATAGGTGCACTATAGAGGAGACGCACCCATTGTATATATTTGGGTCCGAAGCCCAACTTATCTAGAACTGCCCACAAGTAAGTCCATTCTATAGTATCAAATGCCATGGTTGCGTCCAATGACACTATAGCTGCAGGCTCCTGAATACTTGGGGCTCTGCTGATTACTCCGTGGACTCTACGCAAATTTAAGGCCGTGTTCCTATGTGGCATAAACCCTGATTGGTCCGGGTGGACCAGGGCTCCAATCAGTTTGACCAGCCTCGTTGCCAAGAGTTTGGCCAGTATTTTAGGTTCGGCGTTGAGGAGGGAGATGGGTCTGTATGAGGCGCAATCGGTCTTAGTCTTGCCTTCCTTATGTATTGTAACTATTGTGGCGAGCCTCTGATCCCTAGGTAGCATTCCGTTGTCTCTGGACTCCTCAAACATAGCTTTCAGGTATGGCGCCAACTTGTCCGGTCGGAGTTTGTATAATTCGATTGGGAGTCCATTGGGCCCAAGGGCCTTCCCAGAATTCAAGGATCTGATCGCCTGTGCTATTTCATCTGCCGTTAAGTCACTATCCATGTATTCCCTGTCGTCCGGGGAGAGTCTGGGCAGTTTAATATCTCTCAGTAGATCCCGGGAGTCCTGCTCCGTATGTGGGGATATTGTCGTATATATTGAGGCAAAGTGGCCGGCAAATCTGTCGACTATAGCTTGAGGATCTGTCAGGGAGACGTCTCCGTCAGTTTTAAGCTCCGGGACCAGTCTGCTCGTGTGTTCCTTTTTATCAAGCCATGCTATGAGTTTCCCTGCTTTATCACCTAGGTCGTACACCCTTCCCTGTCTCTCCCTGCCCAACGCCTTTGCCCTGTCTGTCACTAACGCTTTGTAGTCGTGCTGCTTCAAGTTTAGTAAATGGAGCTTTTCCGGCGTGATATCTGATGCGAGATCCTCCTCTAGCCCTTGTATTTCATTTTCCATGTCTATCACTTCTTTTTGTTTTTCTTTTTTCATACCTGAGATCAGGGATAGAGCCTGGCCACGGATTACTGTCTTGTAAGCTTCCCACAATGATTGGAACGAGGACACTGACCCCACATTATCTAAAAAGTATCTGTCAGTGGCTTTAATTAGGTCTTTGCGGATTTTAGGATCTCTGAGGTGCCACGGGTTAATCGGGGCTATTCTGCCCGCTGCAGTATGGGTTAGGGTGATGTGTATCCACAGCGGTGAGTGGTCCGATATTCCCCTGGGTAGGTGTTTGATTTCCTGTATATATGTGGCTTGCGCCGCTGGGACTAAGCAGGTGTCCAGGCGGGATAGACTATGGTGAACTCCAGAGTGAAATGTGTGTTGTATTTGATCTGGATGGTGAGTCCTCCATCCGTCCACCAACCCCATGGATTCGAGAAAATCTGGTAACCATTGAAACGATTGTCCCACCTCCCGAGGGGGGTATCGATCTAATGTTCCTGATACCACTGCGTTAAAATCACCCCCAAGGATTAAGAGACTATCCGGTATAGTAAGCAGGACAGAGCTCAAATCCGCAAATGTAGTGCTTTGCAACACTGGTGGTACGTAAATGGAAATAAATGTGGTCTGACGCCCCTCCCACATACCAGACACCCCGGTGTACCTACCCCTATCGTCGATCCACGTGGCAGTCACCGTGAGGGGAAAGGAGTTCTTCATCATAATGCCCACTCCCCTCGAACCAGTAGTAACCCGGCATGTGCCACCATCCTATATCCCCATCTTTGCATTGCTTTACATGTATTTCCTATCAAATGTGTTTCTTGCAGTAAAACCAAATCTGGGGCCTGTCTTTTCACATACTGGAGGACTATGCTACGTTTAATCTTGTCCCCAAGACCATTAACATTCCAACTTAATATCTTAATCTGTTTGTCTCCCTGTGTACCCATTTGGCAATACAATGATCACGGTATCCTCTGTTTTTGAGACGAATGCAAGTTCCGATGTGAAAACATAAACAACATATACATACAAATCCCCCACCCAACTACCCACCTCCCTGCTGCCCTGCACTGTGAGCTTAAAACTGCCCATACAAAACTCTGCAGAGTGCCTGTCGCCCAGTGTCTGCATTTAAACGTAGAAAACTGAGGGTCGTGGCATGCCGCTTGCCTGATCCCCCCCTGTTAATAGGAAATGACTATACAGTTCCTTCAGAAAGTCCTGCATCATAGTTCTGGACAGGGCACGCTAATGACAGTTAGCCCGTTACCTGGCTCGGGCCCAAGTGAGGATACACCTTCTCAACGGAGCCTCTGGTCGTGGCACAGTCCAATCAGCCATGTGGTTGGGAGGCGGCCTCCACTTCAGCATCTCGATCACGGGCGGTTCGATTCTGGAGTCGTTCAAACCATTCTGTTGCTTCCTCTGGTTGTTCAAAGAACCAAGTTTTCCCTTCCGCCTCTACTCGCCGGCGTGAAGGAAACAGCATAGAATACTTAAATCCTCCCTCCCTCAGTGACCGTTTGATTGGAAGAAAAGATCGTCTCTGTTTTTGCACTCTTTGTGTAAAATCCGGGAAGAAAGAGATTTCTGCATTTTCGTATCGAAGAGCAGTACTTGTCCTAGCATTCTGTAGAATTACGTCTCTGTCCCGGTAATTCAGAACTTTCGCTAACATTGGACGCGGGGGTGCTCCTGGCCTGGGGCGACCCCCAGGTACCCTGTGCGCTCTCTCAATCACAAAGAACTTACTTAAGCCCTTAGGGCGTAGATGTTGCAGGATAAGGTTTTCCACAAAGAGGTCCGGGGCCTGTCCCTCCGCTTTTTCCGGTACCCCTATGATTCGTAGGTTGTTACGGCGTAAGCGCCCTTCGTAGTCGTCCATCTTTAGTTCCGCAAACTTACAGAATGTTTTCATGTCTTGCATTTCTCCCTGGAGCTGAGTCACATCCCCAACCAGGCTAGCAGTGGTGATTTCCACCTGTTTGACCTTTTCATTGAGCTTGGATAGGTCGGTCCGGATTAGGTTGACATCGATGGCTATAGTGTCCATTTTGTGCTCCAGTGAGGTCTTGATGCTGGTTACAGCTTCTACCACATCTTTCAACGACAGTTCCTGCTCGTCTCCTTCGTGTTCCCTCCCTGGGCTACCTTTAGACGCCCGGCTCTGAATCATGTCTTTGGGGAGGGCGTATCGGTCCAGCTTATTTGATTGTATCGCTTTGGACCCCCTTGTACTAGCTGACCTGTTCTTCTCCATTACTGCTGAGGGTAGTTTACTATCAAGGTCGCTCTTGTCCCCTTTCACAGTTTCTTATTCTGCCCAATCCTGTGTCACGGCTGGTTACTGGTCCGACGCGGGGGCAGCTGGCACAATATTATCGTCACCCTTCTAACCAATAGCCCTTATCTCTCTGCCCGATACACCGTGCCAAGGATAGCCGTCTGTGGAGCTTCATGCAAAGGCCCCCACCCGGGCGACAGTGCTGCTGTTATTGCCCGCTCCTGCTTCCGTTCTGCCGCTGGTTTGCAAAGTTCGCTCCGATTAGTTCTGGAGTCTGGTCCCATGTGTTGCTCTTGCTGCCTATTGAGGTCCCATCGTGGCGTCTGCCCAGTGTAGAGGGGGGCCCCTCCCCAGGACGGGCGATATTCCGAATGGCTGGCTCCCTTGACGTCACTCACCTTCCCAGGGTGTCTCCCTTGCCGTCTTGTCACCCCCGGGATGTCCCAAGTTCACTGCGTTGTTTCCAGGCCAGGTGCATCACTCCCTCCAGATCCCCGGTGTGGTTTCTCAGCGCAGTTACCACTGTCCGTTGCGGGCCGCCACCAACCATGCGTGCAGTCTGGTTCACATGTCAGGCTTGTGCGCAACCCAATGAGGCCCAGTCTCAGTTTTTCAAAGCGCAATCCAAGTCCGAGTTCAACAGCTTAAATCAAGCCCCCGGTACACAAGTCTACCAGGTCCCAGATTTACGCACGCAACCGACGCCAATGTCGGAGCCCCACTCCGCCTACGGACCTCCAGTCACACACCAGAGATCCACTGGGTCGTGTTTCTGTATCGGGCTTCCCTTATACCTTGTAGCCCACAATGTTGATGGTCCGGCGTTCAGAAGAGGCGGGGGCCCCATGGGGGGGGGAGGGAAGAGACGGGGACCCTCGAGAGCAGGCTCCTCTGCAATTACTGGGCCTCCAATCCGCCACTTACAGTTTTGGGGGGGGAAATCGTCCCTCTCCTCACCTCTCCCCCGGCGTCTCGACGTCCGCGGGCCGCAGTTCGTCCTTTTGCGGCTCCGATGTGACTGCTGTGTAATGGAGTCCAGGCCCCCACGCCGTCCGGCCGACGCCGGGACCGAGGTCCGGATCGCTATGCCTTCCTGCAGTTGGCCACCAAAATCGAGGTCCCGGCTTCACCGCACCACCAGGCCCTAACTGCAACGGGTCAGCAGGAGCCGGTACGAGTAAGTCTCCGCTCCCGCAATCGGCTCCACTGACTCCGCTCGTCCTCCGGTGCTTCGTCCACCCTCGGGAACTCGGATCAGTGCAACGGATTGATATGGGGGGGATCAGGTATCACAGAGCTCGCGTCTTAGGCGGCCATGTTACTCCGGGTCTTGGCCACGCCCCCGACCATTCAGTTTTAATCATCCCCTGGGTACTTATCTGGGTAAACACATACTTGAGATACCTAGGTGATTTATAGCTTGTATACTGGACCCCTCCTCCCCTTTTGTTCCTCCTTAAAACAAATCCTCTAAGTGCTTCCTATGAAGTAGTAAGCCCATTCGTCCTTATAATAATTCTAGCTGAATGAGGAGGCCCTAGGATGAAGAATGATACCTGGGTAGGTGTGTTAGAGCTCTTCTTACAATTTTTTTAGATTAGGGCTGGCAGTTTGTGCATATTTTATACTCATTTGGACTCAATACTATACTATACTAACTCCTTTCTCTGTCAGACTCTACATGGAGTAACTGAAACTGGAAATTTTCCTGTGCTTACCATATTCCCTTTAGATTGGGATTGGTTTTAGTGTACATGTGTACATGAGTGGAGGGTTCAATTCTGGTGACCCATTCCCTCTTCTTCCTTCCTTCCTCTTCCAACTTAGGGCCTGATCACAACAGTGATGGATAGCCAGTCTGCCAAAATATAAATCCCATAAGATGTAATGGGATTTATATTTCGGCGGACGGGATATCTGTCACAATTGTGACAGAGTAATCTGTCCGCCGAGTTCTAAATCAGGCCCTTAGTTTGGGGGAATTTGTTTCATGTGCACAAAACCACAAGCAGACATCCCTGAGGACTTCTACTTCTCCTTGATCATTCTCTACACTACAAGCTCCATATATGTATGCCATCATCCTCATAAGCAACATGGCAGCCTCAGCATGACCCTCCAGGCAGATGCAGTTCCAACACAACTACTGAATTTCTACTGCACTGATCCCACCAAAGGGCACAGCTGCCATATAACAGCTGGGCATTCATTGTCTTCAAGTTGTAAATAAAACAGTTCTAAAGGGCATATGTGAGCTGATATGTGAGATGCGTGTGGTAAAGTTAGTTTCAACTCTTGGCCCCTGATTATAAGCTAGGGTTAAATTTGATCTCCATGCAAAGAGGATTTTGCCCAGGATTTGGTATTCCAAGTTTTGTGGTACTTTATATTTTCTTCACTCTTTTCCCCTAGGAGATTTCAGCAGGTCAAACCTGACAAAATTTATCAGGGAAAAAGCCTGAGGAAAAAGACAAAATATATGCGACTTAGAGCTTTAAATTTCGATTCCATAAGTTATGCCTCATTTCCAAGTGAAAAACGTGGAATAGGAGGTTTTTACCACATCCACTCCCCCTGAAGTAATAATATTTACATGGTGTAGTAAATACCTCACTCCTGTCCATCCCCTTACAATAGGGGCCTTAGACAGAGCTTTATTCAGTGTAACAGAAGAAAGGAACAAAAAGGACAACAAAGGCAAAAGCGGAAGGCAAGGTAAGGAACCTCACCCAGCACAGCTCGAGGGCAGCATGGTTGGTCTGCAAGCTTCACGAGAAGAAAAGGGATCAGCTCCCCATAGAACCTAAAATTGCATTTTATAAAATACATTGTGTGGAATATTTGCAAATCCCACTGCAAAATGTGATAAATCTCACAGCTTCAAGAGTCAATGAGTCCAATAATATATCAGGAATGGGGAGGGATGTAACTTCTAATGAGTACATAATGTGCCTGAAAGTGTAAGAGTTCATTAGCGAAACAGTGACATTGGGACAGAGAATAAACCTTAGAAAGGACATAGAGGCACGAACAGTGATATTCAAAAAGGAAGTCACAGACATGCCTACTCAATATGGAGATATTGGTACATGCACTGGGACAGCGTGGTGTTGAATCACATGCGGAAACAGAGAGATATTGGCCAAGAACGGTGAGGGACAACATGAACAGCAGGACAGAGAAATGGGATCTAGTAAAGGTAAACACTGTTACGTGCAATGGGGAAGAGAAGCATTGCCTCACACTGTGGGTTATGGACAGACTGACGTGCATGCCATAACAAAGGATGAAATCAGCTTGGTGGGCGGTATGGGGAAATGATCATTGGTTGGTAAAATCTACACCCAACAAGAAACAGTCTGCATACCAAGATAACCAGTAGCACCAAAACACGATGTAAATGATAAACATAGCACTATGTAAGTGCGTAACATAGCATCATAAAATACAACTGGGGAAATGGAAGAGGAGGACACATTGGTATATCCACTGGACAGTCATCCTAGATCAGAGAAGCCAGTGGCGACTGGTACGGAACGGGGTGAAAAACATATATAACACCTACCTCTGCATGGCAGTCGTCTCTCCTTCGTCGTCTCTCCTCCGCTTCTCTTCCTGACTCCTGGAAGCAGAAAGCACACAGGCTCCCCTAGCCAATCACAACGCTGCTGTCACCAACACGAAAGCAGCATCGTGATTTGTCTGAGCGGCCTGGTTCGACACTCAGACAGGGAGTGGGATTCTGTGCATGTTCTCAATCCAGGCTGTGCAATATAGACGGGTGGAGAACCTGCTAAGTGGGCATGACTGTTTGGCTGACCTGGCCCAAGACTGCCGGCCAAACCAACATGCGCACTTAAGTGCACATATTTACTCCTCCCTCTGCTCTGACAGCCCAGCCCCGCCCCCTCCCTAACCTGGCTCACCCTGAAAATTATATGAAAATAACATTGTGTTTTATCAATTTATTTTTCCTTTTTTTCACTGCTGAAAAGAAGTTGGGCGACACTTCTCCGCCTTAGCGGAGGAGCCGTCGCTGAGAGAAGCGCATACTTGGGTAGTTCCCCACCACATTCTGTGTTAGAAGGAGGTCAGATGCTGTCAGTACATAATGGCTACACGGTGGCGTAAGATGTTCTCTGTATGTATGAACAGCAAACACCTATCTACATTGCTCATTCTCACTCCCTTTATTCAAACATTCCATTCTCTTGTTTCTTTGATGGGAACTGACGAACTTACATAGTAATCAGCAAATAGCGCCCTCCTGGTCCTTTCCATGTACACGTGGCTTATTTCAGTTTCTCTTGTTGGTGGATTTCAGGATGTGTCCATTGTCTGTCAGCAGCTACAGAGAGCCATATGGGAAAATCAATATGCAATTGAGGAAGTCACTCAGATGACTTCCCAGCGCTCACACCTTTCCTATTCACAGCTTTCCTGGCTAGAAACCGGTCAATAGATCAGTGAGGAGACATCCTGCTGATAAATGTAACCTCATGGATAGCACAATACAGCAGCAGACAACTGTGTTCTTAATGAGAGACTGAAGTGCAATCAGTGGCTGACTTAGAAGAAGTCAGTGTCCTGCGACCCTCCTACAGACGTCCATAGTAATTGACCACTGTAGCTATGGAGACCCAGCTTTATTGAGGTATTGTATTTTGGAGTGACCTTTCTGAGTCAGGGTGTACACTACACTTTAGGCCAGGAGTACACTGACATTGCAAAAGGGAACTCAGGTATATGAGGCCCTGATTCACAAAGGGGAATTTACACTTTTGTGCAAATTTAATATTTTTTGGTGTTAACAAATTACAAGTTTAATTTTACTAATAATAATTTCACGACTGCGGAGACTCTACACGCGGACAGACACCCTGTGCATAAAAAGATAGCTCTGTCCTATCTTTTTATGTGCAGCGTTCTCTAGCCCACTGCCCAGTCTTCACAGTCGTAAAATTACTGTTAGTAAAATTAAGCTGGGCGTTTGTGAATACCAAAAAAATAGTAAACTTAGAGAAAAGTGTAATTTAACATGAGCGAATCACGCCTAGAGGCTGTTACTACCATTGTAAATGCTGTTTGCATGTGTTACCACATTAAACTAGACTTATTGGCTTTGAAAATGCTCGATTTTCTCTGTCTTTATGTTCAGTTGTCCCTTTTTTCATCATACATAACTACCACACACATTCTTGTATCGATTAATCTCCAAAGATATTACACTGTAAATCTTTAAATTCCTATAAAACTAGCAGGTGCTGCGATCTACAGGGAAAACTATTAAAAGTGTTTTAAATGTGCTCTGCCTGCATCCTAGACCTGAGATGTAAATGTTTGTTTTGATGTGCCTTACCAGAACCCTACAGGTTGGGGATCAGCCAAATCTTACCGACCTCGAGCAAGCCACACGAGAAGAGGAGGTACCCTTCAGGTTGTGTGTGCGATTAGCCCCAACAAAGGTGCTATTGCTGTTTTTACCCTGCCATTTACATGGATCCTTGTAGCAGATGATGGGGAAGTTGGCCAGTTAGTGGGGATGCACTGTTCCCCCTAGTGGGCCTCATCGGATTACATATGAATTATTTGGAATTCTTAGTAACGAAGCTATAATCTACATTATATATGACTAAGCCTGGGCGTAGTTCGCGAAGTAGCGCTACGCGAAGCTACGCAAAGTGCAGTTCGCACTACGCGAGCTACGCGTAGCACTACGCGAACTTTGTAGTGCACTGTTCGCAATGATTGCACAGTGCCGGATGCTTGTCCGCACTGTGCAATCATTGAAAACGGCATCTTGCACAGTGCGAGCTGTCTTTTACTGCCGCTCGAGTAGATTTTTACTCGAGCGGCAGCTTTCTCAACGCAGACTGGTAGTTTCTCATCGCGAGCGGTCGCGAGCATACGCGACCACTCGCAATGAGAAACCTGACCTCCCCGCGTTGAGAATCTCGCCGGGATGTCATTTTGCTTGCTCGCGGTCGCCAACTTGACGTTGAGGACCGCGAGCAAGCAAAAAATTACCGCTGCACTACGCTACGCTACGCGTGTTTGCACTGTGTTACGTGCAATTCGCGTTGTGCGAAGTAGCGCAAACTTCGCAAACTACGCGAGCGTAGCGTAGTGCTTTGCCCAGTTATATATGACCTGGATGACTAGATTCTCCCACTTGTCAGATTGGGTGAATTACAAAATTTCCAGGAGAGTCCAGTCCTGAAGAAGGTGCCTAAAGTACATGCATTCCACCAAAACTTGCGTTTACCAGTTTTCCGAACGGACCCAGCTCATGTCCCACCAATGGAAGGTTTAAAAAGAATGGTCTCCTTTGCTGTCTGTTCAGGATTTTTGTTCTGGGAGTTTGAAAGATTTGTGTATATGGAGTGCATGGGAGTGTTTGTGTGAGTGATTTACAGTGATTGGTGAGTGGAGTGAATTCATATCATTTTGTTGCACATTGTATTGTTGTAATTTTTGTACTTATTGCAGTACTGTTTGGGAATCTATAGATCAGTTTTAAACACTGTAGTTAAGAGTAAGTCTATGCTAAAATATAAATAAGAAAAAATCGTTCAAAAATAAATGATGAAAACGAAACAAGCCTGTAAATGAATTTGTTAGGGGTCTTTCCACATGGAATTAGGTCCATTGATGAATGTACATAGGTTAAGCAGGAAGTGTTATTACTGATTACTGTTGTTCCCCCCTTTCCCGAACTCAAATGATATTCTGGGGGTACTTTTTTGTGTGAAGAGTAGAACCCCACAGATGTCAGTGGCAACAGTAAATGTGCACAACTCTCTGCACACTTAGACGAAATGCCTTTGTTGTTTCTTTCTGACATATGATGGCTCTCTGTTATAACTACGTATTGGATGAATGTACAGAATATGTACTATACATGTCTTTAGAAAATTATTGTAGTTTCCTTTTATGGATCAGAAATGTTTTTTTTTTTAAATTGCTTTTACTCTTTCTTGTTTTGCTGAGTCGTTACATAGTTCTGCTTTTAGGCAGATATTTCCTTTTACACACAGACATTGGGAGACTGTAGAATAGTACACAATAGAAAGCGTTCTTCCATGTGTCTGTGCCAACACATACCCGTGCACTGCTGTCATTGATGACTTAGTCATACTGATTTCCCCGTGTTTGTATTAGATAAATAATTTACTCTACACAGATCTGATTCCATTACCTTCCTCCTCCGTCTTCCTCGTCACAGTCACCCAGGAGCACCCCGTGTTCCTGGCACAGCATTCACCCATAAACAAAAAATCCCCACCCAATATGGTGGCCTGACAGGAAGTACCTGTCACCTGACCTGTAAGGGTGGGGAAAACACAGGAAACATCCTGTTTTTTTCACTGTGTTCCGGCTGGACCACCCATTGTATTGTGAGGCCGTCCCCTGCTGACATTTGCGGTTTCCGGTCTCGGTAAGTTGTTTTTATTCTTGTGATCAGGCTCCATTCCCTAGGGCTCTGGTGATCTACCTTGAGCGTACGGCCTCCCTTCGCAAGGTGGATTTTTTGTTTGTCACCTTTGGGGTTGCCCACCAGGGTCATCGGCCTACCACGGCTACTCTTTCACGTTGGGTTCGGTCCACTGTCTCCTTGGCCTACCTGCATTCGGGGGTCTCTCTTCCCTCGGTCATACAGGGTTGTTCCACCCGGGGTGTGTCTTCCTCCTGGGCTTCTTTTAAAGGGGCCTCCTTGAAAGATCTTTGTGCTGCGGCGACTTGGTCCTCCCCACATACTTTCATCTTCCATTATAAGTTGCGGATGGGGGAGGTTTTTTCTGGGGATTTTGGTTCCGCTGTCCTTGCGGCTGTTCACTGATTGTGTGTACTTGTCTGCAATAAATATTCCTTGGCATCTTTGGTGTCTGTTTCTTTTTGTTCGTCTGGCGCTTGGGTATACGCTCCTGGGTGACTGTGACGAGGAAGACGGAGGAGGAAGGTAATGACTCGGTTACTTACCGGTAATCTTCATTACTCCGAGTCATAGTCTTCCTCGTCATAGTCATGTTCCCTCCCGCCCGCCCTTGGGTGTGGGGGGACGAACAAAATGTTTTGCTTTCTTTTGTTTTTTTTCTCTGCTTGTGTATTTCAGGATGTTTCCTGTGTTTGCACCACCCTTATAGGTCAGGTGACAGGTACTTCCTGTCAGGCCACCATATTGGGTGGGGACTTTTTGTTTATGGGTGAATGCTGTGCCTGGAACACGGGGTGCTCCTGGGTGACTGTGACGAGGAAGACTATGACTCGGAGTAATGAAGATTACCGGTAAGTAACCGAGTTATTTCTCATGAAAGACTGCAGAACTTAGGGCCACATGCATCAAAGAATGGAATTGCGATTCCTAAATAGCGATTTTTAGGGAATCGCTATTTAGGAATTGCACTTCCTTATGTATGTAGGAATCGCAATAAAAATTGCGATTCCTACAAATTCCTTAATAGCGACTCGCAAATTGTGACTCGCTATTAAGGAATGCCTTTCCATTCATTCCTATGGGCCTAGAGGTCCATAGGAATGAAGGGGAAGTCATTTGCAATTAGCGAGTACCAAATAGGTACTCGCAAATTGCGAATGCAATTTGAAGGGTGCTAGGGGGCCAAAAGGCCACCCTGCTGCACCCCCAAAATTGACATGTGTCCACATGTGGCGCACACATATGCCCTAAGGGCATATGTGTGCGCCACATGGCACTTAGAAAATGCAATTCTATGCATTTTTCTAAGAAATTGCAAATTACCATCAACTTGAAATTGATGGTAATTTGCAATTCCAAATTGCGAAAGTGCAATTTGCGAATGCATGATGCATCGCATTTAGGGAATCGCAATTTGCGATTCCCTTACTGCATTCGCAATTAAGGCAATTGCAAAAAATTGCGATTTCCTTAATTGCGAATGCCTTAGGGCTTGATGCATCGGAAATAGCATTTTACCGGTCGCAAACGGGCTGATTCTGCGATTCGGCCCGTTAGCGACCAGTAAAATGCTTGATGCATGTGCCCCTTAATTTTTACTAAGTGCGGAAGTCCAAGTTCTTCGTGTGAGTCCACCAGCGGCGCTGCTGAAGGTGGGATTGCCAAATACCCAAGCTGCCTACTCTTGACTGCACCTCACGATTCTTTCTCCCATCGCCCTGCACTTCCTGTCCCGTTTTCTCACCCTTACAAATTCTTTGAAATCCCTATTATCTTTCTCCTCCTTTCTCCATCCTGCTCTAGGTCAGTTTCTGATGGTGAAAGATAAATCCTGGTCCCCAAAAATGAGTGTTGGTACCCACCACCTGCAAACACCGACATACATTGGGCACTCAAAGGCCCCTATAAACATTATATTGTCATTTGTGACTTCTGTTAGCCCTGTGGCTTAGTGGTTCTGCTCTGTTGTCTGATTGCACTAGCTGGTTTGATGTGCAGTAGCACTGATGGCATATGTCCTATATGCAGAGTCGTTGCAAGGGTATCATGGGCCCCAATGCAAGTGTGGAAAATCCCCCCCCCCCCCCTTTGACATCTGGGTTCTTATTAAAAGAAACCTATACTTCGGTTAGTGAGATCCTCACTCATCTGGGCACCAGTGCAACTGCACTCACTGCACTAATACGGATCTGCCTCTGCGCATGCGTCTTCTACTCATGAGTTTCTGAGATATGCAGCATCGAGGACCACATTACATGGCAGGGCTGTAAACAAGAATAAGCAAATTATGCAGCATAATGTGGCACAACCCGTAGCAACATTATTCGGTCATTTTTGTAACTATTAATAGTGTATGACCTAAGTGTGAGGTCAAAAGTAACAGGTTAACACTGGAATACAGAAATCTGCAACTGAAAAGTGACTGATGTTTGCGAAGAGTCTGCCACTGCCAGGACTCTGTCTGGTGCTTTTTCTTTAGTAACTTTTGATCAGTTTTTGCTAGAGTCAAAGTGTTTGTAAAACCTGCAGATTGTGCATTGGTGGATTATGTAGCACAGCTGCGGAATCATATCATTCCCGTGGCCCTGTGTATTTACTTCCACTTTGCCTTTTTCCCATCCTCACTCTCATTCTAATGTCCTTCCACCCCTTTTTAATTTTCTCTTCTGTGTCACCTTCATAGCTCATTTTCATTACCCTTACTCTGTTTGTCCTCTCCATTTCTGCCCTCTTTGTTTCTGTCCATCTTCTCCGTTCACCCTTCCTCTCCCATCCCTTTCTTTTTTCCACTCTCTCTTCTTCTCGTTTCCTCTCTTGTCTCATGTCTGTCTTTCCATTCTGTCTTCTCCATGTCCTTTGTCCTATTTCTCTTCCTGTCCCTGCTCTTCTTTTGTATCCTCTCCTTAGTATCCCCTTAGTCCACTTCTCATCTTCTCTAGTAATTTACTCATTTTTCTCTCTCTCCTTTATATCTTCATTTTCATTCCTATATCCTCTTTCTAGCTGCCTTCCTCTTTATATCATCTACTGCTCTCTTTCCTTTTGTCTCGCCTTCATCCATTTTTGCTATGCTCCTGTAGGTATATATATGTTTTTTATAGCACAAACCTAGCCAAACGGCAGCAGAGAGCAATAGATGGTCAAAGGCAAGAGGATGTGGCCTAACAGCTAGGGCGGTCAACCTCAAATCTGGGGAACTGGGTTTGAGTCTCGGCAACAACACTAAAGATCCTCTGATTCTGGACAAATCACTTAATCTCCCCGTGCCTAACAAAAATGAATGTGTCCTTATGTAACGCAACTGGTGCTCATGTAAAGCACTCTGATACCTGATACCTTCTGGTCAAGTTCTGCTATATAAAACTCTGGAAAAAAAAGGCAAGCTTAAAGTCAGCAATTAATAGGAGGATGAAGCTGAGTTGTGAACGGTAAATACATGTGATTTTGTGTTCTTTAAAAGACGTTAGACTTCAACTCTTCTATGAATTGGAGGGGCGGGCCTAATGGATACCGGGATATTGTTCCAAATCATGTGTGCATAGATGGAAAAGTCCTGCTGTCTTAATTTTTAGGTTTTAAAAAAAACAAATTTACCCCTCTTAGTCTACAGTCTGATGACGCACTAGCTGCGCATGTACTGAGAAGCACCAGAGATGGTGAGCTTGTTTGCAAGGTAAGCTGGGTGCTTGTTGGAATCAATTTGTAAATGATGCAGAGGGTTTTGAAGATGGTCCGAGCTGGCAAGGGGAGCCAATGGAGTTCCATCAGGGTGGGGGTGATATGATCATATTTCTTTAGGCACTGAATGAGATGTGTGGTGTTGTGTATGATTCACTAAGGGGTACCAGTGTGTAGTCTTGGAGACCATGGAGTAGGGCTTTACTACCTTCAGATGCCAGAGTACAAGAGCTTGAACAGCAGTTCTGAAGTTGCTTCCACGAAGAAATGGTTTGACATTCTTTAAAAGAGAGAGCTGGACATCTTTATTGTTTTGGCAATGTCTTCCGTGAAGGATAGATTGGTGTCCAGGGTGAATCCAAGTGATTTTGCATTTGGATAAAGTTGGGGTTTGAAGTCATCAGGATTCAAGTCATTGAGCCAGGTTTGCACTGTATCTTGTTTGTTGTTCTTGGAAAATAATAGGAATTCTCACTTGGTTGGATTGAGCTTCAGGGAGATGTTGGACATCCAGGTCTGGATGTTGTGCAGTGTTCGGGGTACCGTCACTGCCAGTCTCTCTTTTTGTCCTTCTCTGACCCTTCCTCACCTTTCTTTCTCCTCCTTTTCTTTATATTCAACAGTTTCCTCACTATTGGCCATCTCTCCTTTCTTGCCTGGCGCCTGTCTCGCTCTCCGGCTGTCTTACTCATGCCCCCCAGGAAGAGTTAACAGAGCTGGACCCCAGGAAAACACTGACAAAACTTTCTTAATTAGAGTGTTGATATACACCTACAGTCAGAGCAGAGCACACTGGCCCCCCTCTAGTCACCGCTGCACTGCACCGGCTGCACCATTGAAAGCTACGCACGCCCCGGCCTATATGGGAAGCATTGGCATCTTCCTTGAAGTCCAAAGGCTTGCTCTAATTGTGGTGCGTTGCACATAACACAAATGCAATGCATGCAAGTGTCACAAAGCCTAACACATTATGTAGGGCAGTAATTCACACGTACCTCAGGCCATTCCTGCAGTAAATGATTCCTAACATCCCGCTCATTGAGCCTTTGTGGATTTGATAAATCCTGGCCGCTGAAAGGGTTAATGTTGAGCATGTTGTTGATACTCGTGAGTTGGGAAAGCAAATCAAAACTACATGGCGAGTAATGGGTTTATGAGATACCAAATATGGCAGGTGAAGAGAGATTTTAACATCATACATAAAGTGCAATGGAGGACTTCCATCATATATAAAAAGTTTATATTGTACCTGTGTATTGCATGGCTGTTCTGGCTTTGTCCATGGTAAAATCAGAATCTCCATTTGCTGTGTACACGATGCTTGTTCAGTCTCATCTTTATTTCTGTATATTTATTTTTATTTATTTTTTATTTGAGTGTATGCAGTCTGCATTTTCTCAATGATTGAACATCACTTTGCCTCATTAGAAGATCAATACAAATTTAAAACATAAAAAGTAACATACTCTATGCGCATAAAAAGCCAACAATGAGTTTGCACGTACCATAGTAGATGGTATAAAGAAGAGGGTATTTTTTATACAACCAAACACAAGATTGTATAGAGAGAGGACTGGCAGTGAAATGGAGGCCATCTTTAAATAATAGTCACTCATGTTTCTAAACGCGGCAGCCATATTGAAGTGTCTTATCAAAATGTTTATCCATGAATAAAGAATGGGGACCACGGTCAGACCCAAGAAGCCCAGATTAAAACTGCTGTTCTGCCTTCAGTGTTTGCAATACGCAGGCCAATGGAAAATGAAAAGGGTCGTATGTGTTTCCAATAATCCAGGTGCACCACATGGTAGAACTATTTTGCTAAATACTCATCAAATGTTTCACCACTATTCTAGATACTGGTTGTATTAACCATTTAAAAACAAGTATTGGCAAAGATAATAGGTCTTGCCCTTTTGTTTTCCCAGTATTTTTTGGCTGTCCAGCATCAACAAATATTTCAATGCATATTGCTGATGCTGGACAGCGTCAGCAAAAACAAACAAAAAATACCCAGGGCGATGATGTATACATACCTACAAATATATGGCTCACTACACTACAATGGCCCCAGCGAGACGAAGTATACGTTTGCATGCATTATAATGCTGCAGTGAACATTGAGGTCCATTTACAAGCCCCTAGTGCCACCGGAGTATCACTTTTTTTGACGCTCTGGTGACACTCTTTGCTAGCCAATATTTACAAGGAGGCACTAAGCCACTTTGCGGGGCTTAACAGAGCCTTGTAAATATGCTATGCAGTTTTCGGAGGCAAAGGGGCGTGCAATGGGTATTGCTGTGGGCGTTTCCAGCAGCATCCATGGCTTTTTGACACTGCACCAGATTTACAAGGATCTGTAAATCTGAGGCAGCGCCAAAAACGAACACCTTTCTAAAGGAGGAGTTAATGTGGCGCACCAGGGTGAAATACTTTTATTTCTCCTCGTTTTTGCTCTGTCTATGTGTGCTGCATTCTGTAGCACACCTAGAAGGTGCAAAACGCCATTAATGATTGTTTTTGTGAAGGAAGGTGTCCTTTCCTGCACAAACACAATCATCCTTGCAATGCAAGCACCCTTGCACCATGGTGCAAGGGTGCCTGCATTGGCTGTAGGAAGCTTTTTTAGCGCTGGTGCAGGGGTGAGCACAGGGATGCGCCGTATTTTAGTTATTTTAGCCATGTCTGTGTTTTGAAAATGACGCAGCTCGGCGTAGCACAATTGCTTGTGGCATCACGCTGCACTATTTTCATGTAAATATGCCACATAGTTTATTTTAATTTACTGGCCTAATATGGCAGGTGCCAATCTTGGGATGATACATTTTTAAAATGTTAAACTGTCGAAAGAGCATAATTTGGAAAGAAGTAGCATGAACGCAAATTATAGCTGCTGGCCCATCCAAAAAATAACATGTATATATATTTTTTTTTTAAAGAACGTGATGGGAAATGGTGGGTCAGGTGAAGGGGGTGAAGTTAACGTGCAGAGCGGTGGAGTGACTTCGAGCAAGGAGTGGCTGTGGAGCAACAGTTGAGTTGGGTGAGGAAGGGGTTTAAAAAGCCGAAAAAAGTTTAGCAAGGCAGGAAGGATGGGCTAAGTAACAGAAGTGCTTACTGTCCTTTTGGACAACCTACTCATAAGGATCATTAAACATTTCAATGTGAAAAACTGAAGGTTTTGCAGGCAGTTTATCATTTATGGAAGGCACTGTAAATCGAGATAGTTCATTATGGAAAGATGGTGAATTGTGTTTTTTTTGGGTGTACATATTCACAGTGGCGGCTCCTCCGCTATGGCAGAAGAGTATCTGTGTTTATTATTGTTTTATTTTCCTCCGTAGCATCGTGTCTAGGGGGCGGGTCATGGGGATGACAGGTAGAGGGAGAGTGGTAGGTGCACTGTTGTCAGTGCGAATGACGGTTTGGCAGGCCGTCTCAGGAGGCCATTCCATAATGCGCACTGAAGCTGTCTTCAACCCGAGCTGCGTTGCCGGGTTGGAGACAACAGGCACAGGCTCCCAGTCTACCTGGGAGCGCAAATTCAGAGTGCTTTGGCCAATCTTGATGCTGCTCTCAGCTTCGAAGTAGCGTCAGGATTGGCCCCTGGGGATTATGGGAGCCTGTGCCTGCAGTGCACAGAGCTAAAGAGGAGCGTCGGAGGGGACAGTAAGTTCTTTTCAATTTTTATTTGTTGGGTTGTCCATCGTCCCCGATCCCCCCTCTCTTTGCCTGCCACTTTGCAAGGACACCGGCCATTACTGCATATTCGTATGGGAATAAGGGCCACCCTCCCATAATACACGCGCCATTGGCGGAAATCTTTGTCAAAACATAAGGGGCACAACTTTTACGGCCCTTCTGCCTTCTAATAAGCTGGACATGATTTTAGTTAGACCATGGGAAGTCCTGGGTTTGGACCATTTAAGCCTGTTCTTTGGGCTGTGACTGCGCCTAGCAGTGGACAGAGGTCTGTCCCCCTGCCGGCGTCTGTCCAAGCTCCCACAGTGTACATAACCCCGTACTTACACGTAGGGCAATGCTATGCGCCAGTTTTTCACAGGGGGGTAGCTTGGTCAGTAAGACTGGGGGGTGGAAGCTTCAGATTTTCTGACAATCACGCTGGCGCATCATGTTAACCAGGGTTGGATTGGGATGAGAAATCGGCCCGGGCACGCAAAAAAAAGTGGCCCACATTTGCATATTGTCTTTCCTCAAAACACTGCTTCAGCGAAGTTTTATAAACACCTGAAAACAAGTGAGGCCACTTCTGCTCAGGCCCCCTGCCCCCGCTCAGTATGCACACATTAATTGGCCGGCCCAGCATGAGAGTGACACCTCTGCCTGTTGATAACAGGGAGGTAATGGACAGCCATCTGCCTCCAGAAAGGCCACTCAAGGCCCCACTGGGCCCCTGGCGACATCTGAACACACCAGACATAGCCCAAATCGACCCCCCAGCTGGAACTTCGATACCGACCCCTCGGCCATTGCCCGAGTGCCCACCTTACCAATCCGACCCTGATGTTAACTATTATATGAGAAGCAACGCATGAGGAGGGCGAAAAGGGCCAATAGAAAGGGAAAGGAGTGCAGATTATGAGGGGTGCTTAAAACGCGGCATTTTGTAAAAAACCCATGTTTTAAGACCTTCAAAAGAGAGTGCGTGTGTTTTTGTCTGAGTGACTATCCCACGTGACATCCGACAGACACCTTACCATACCTGCCTGAAAGCTCCTGTACCCAACCATTTACTAAATGATACATTTGTTAAGGGGGTGTAACCCCCACCCTCCCCCGAAGCTATGCCCCTCGAAGAACGTAAAGATTAATGAATAAGGGACCTGCTCATTCTGTGTGCACAGATACGAAGGATGCGCGCTGCACACAACGCAGGGGTGTGCAAGGGGTTGTGAATAATTGTATGCCTGAAGCATGTTTTTATCTCAGAGACTTTTCTCCTGTATGAAACCTGGGGGCATATTAGCAAGACCCACGTTAAAATTATCGCCGTTTTAGCGGCAGGAAACTGCCGCTAAAACGGCGATAATTTTAACGTGGGTCTTGCTAATATGCCCCTTGGTTTGTTTGGGAATCTTTGACTCTGTGCCATTAAAAAGCTCGCACAGGTAAGACCGTGCCGCGGGCGTTGAGCATATTGTATTTAATCCCTTTAAAGGTCACTTCAGGGGTCGTGAGTGCATCATTTTCCAACACAAAGGTTTTTAGTAAATTAATGAGAAGCGACAGGTTAGGTACATTCTAAAGTTCCTGTCCTCAAAGGGCCGGAACACATCCTGAAGGAAAAAGAGACAGCGCCCAACTGGTAGAAAAGGCACCTAGATGCGATTAATTTATTATTAATGTTAGCAGCTCGGTGTAAGTCAGAAAAACCTATATTTTTATAAAAATGTAACTTGTCAGCCTGAAATGGAAGGGAGAGCTTTTTGTTTGCTTAGGTTATGCTGGAACATGATAAAGCATCCTTTATTTACTGCCAACATCTGTGCCATGCTGCCCAGGGTGTGAGTATTATTATAGTGCCAGATGGATCAAAGGGTTTTCTAGTGCCCATGGGAAGAAGCTGTAGTACATAAGGGCCATAGCGCCAACTATCCCTGACGCGGCGCTGAAGAGCTTTACATTGGGATAGCATGCTGGACCATGGAAGCCGGGTATTAGTGATTTAGTCATACAAAATGCCGCTGTTTGTATGCCGTTTTCACACTGTGTCATGCATTGTCAATATCCATTTTGTGCAAAATTAATTGTGTAGTATTAATAGTTAGTCATACGTAATGCTACAGTTTGTGTGCTGTTTTCCCACTGTCATGCATTGTCAATATCCATTTCGTGGAAATGTATTGTGAAATTTCTTAGTAAGTGTGTGTTTTTAGTTATGTGGGGCATTTGACAACATTAAGAACTCTGACACGGTATTGTTCTGTATAGTATTAAGTTGTCGTTTATGTAGCTCTGTCTGCCCATATGGAGGTGCTGAAGCGCTTTGCAGATGGGTACCATGCTACTATATGGGATATTTAGAACACTAGAGACAAGTGTCAGGCACACTGAGGGGCCATTTTTCATGCTGTTTACCACAGAGGTTGCAAGTCCTTTCCCATGCAGCTTCTCATGTAATGTGCCCATCACAAACTGTCTTGTAATCTGTCAGGCAGGCAGTCATTTAGGTGACTGCGCATGCAGTCATGTATTGATCACGAGAGGACCTATTCAAACAGCCATGCAAGCGTGTTGCTAAATTTTGTCACTAGAGATACCAATGTGATACTATAGTCAGTCATCCCATAAACAATCAGTCATCCCATAAACAACAGAATTCCAGCCCCTGGTGGAATTGCCGAGCTACATGCACCCAAATGTGGTAAGCAGACACTGACACTGTTTCTATAGTGCCGTGTTAGGCAGTTTCCACAATGCCACAATATGTAATGCACCGTTTGTGAGAAGTTGGCCTGGTATATGCTGTCCACTGGTTATAGTGGGCACCTTGCACCAGTCCAAACAACCCCTTATTGATGATAGGTTTAAGACAACCTTATTTGAAAGCTATCCTAGTGGTAGCTATGGAGAGCAGCCTTCAGGCTAAGTCTTGAAGGAGTGTAAAGCAGCTTGTTTTACCAGTCTATAATCTCTTGAATGGCTAAATGAAAGGAGACCACACCAGGTATATATATAAAATATATGTATTTATTTCTAAACACACCTTACTAGTCTCTTTATGAGGCTAGAGGTCAAAGCACATGTGTTACACTTCAAATATCACAGTAAATTAGCACAATATACGATAGGCCCTAGGGGCGAACCAAACCATATATTAAGAAAGTGGTATAAGAACCACGACTTGACTAGACACAAGGCCTAGAGCCTGTAGAATCACTAGGACCCCAAGGAACCACCCAAAGTAGTGACACAGGGGACCCACGGGGGACGTGTGCAGTGTGTGAACAAAGCCGCGAACTCCGTTAGCTTCCATGGGGAAAGTCGCGGTTAGAGTTTTAAAGTTTAGGGACACTTAGGAGTGTACTGGGAACAAACCCTTTTGGACTTAGATAGTTCTAGGGCCAACACCCATGGGAGCACCGGAGTACTCGTGTTACCTCACCCAGGGAAGCCGGGTGCATAGGTGTCAAATGGTGTCGGGTCGCGTCGTCGTTTTCAATGGCAGCTTGCTGAAAAGTGCTGCTGCCGGGAAGAGGAGAAGTGTCCGAAGAGATCCAAGCCTGGATCGAAGATGTGAAGAACCTGAAAGCAGAGGGGACAGAGTCTGGGTCACTTGCCAGTGACCAGGGGCACGATAGTCGAATGCCCACCGATGTCGGGTGCTTCAGGTGCGAGGAGGGGAAGCTTGACTCTTCATCCACATGGACCAGGAGGCGTCGAGGATGACCAGGAGCTGGATTCGAGCTATCCCACAAAGGATGTCGAGTGCTGCAGCGTCGGTGCCCGGATTGGACACAACAAGCCTTGGTAACAGCAACCCATGCAGGAAGAGGAAAGATGCTTCGGTGCGGACCAGCAAGGTCCTGGGGACTCCCCAAGCAATGGAGAATCAGGGCACGTCTGGAGCAACCAGGGAAGCCCAATTGAAGTAAGAGTTGCCTTCACAGGGACCCACCAGTCGACGGACCAGGGATCGCGAAGGGGCCTCGAGCGAACACACAAAGGGCGGGCTCGCGGAACACTCGTGGAGTGTAGGCCAGCAATCTTCAGTGAAAAAGGTGCTTGGGTCTGGGCTACAAGCAACCCAATGCACAGCCTCAAAGGACGTCGAGGAGCTGATGCAGTTGCAAATGTGCACGGTGTCCAAGGGTTCCGGTTCCACGATACCCACGAGGGCTACGGGTCTCAGCTTTGCTGGGGACTCGGGTCAGCCTCTGGGAAGTCTGGAAACCCACCTCCTGGGTTGCAAAGTCGTCAGAGTCTGGCGGGAGCTTCGGAGATGCAGACCGGGCAGATGCGTCTTTGGTGCCTGCCAAGCAGGGGAGTAACTCCTTTACTCCAAGGGAGATTCTTCAGTCATCTAGTCGTGTAGATCATCGAAGTTCCGGGATTTCTGTATCAGAGTTTCATCCAGGTGTAATCTAAAGTCCTGTAGCCAGGGGTTCCTTTCTTATACCCAAGGAAGGGGTTGGACATACTCTGGGGACCCACCTATGGGAGAGTTTGGAAAGAGGGGTGGCTACACCCATTTCCTTTGTCCAGTTTCGCACCAGAGCAGGGGCTGGTAGCCCCTGCAACCGGTTTGAACTGGACTATGCACAGGGACACCAAATGTGCCCCCAGTGCAGGACTTCAAAGCACTCTTGGAGTGCACCCACCCAGCCCCAATCCACTAAGGCCTGTCTGGGAGGTGGTAACACCTCCCTGTGACAGGAAACCTATTGTCCAGGCCTCCCCTGCCGGAATTTCGGTCAGCAGCAGGAGGCCAGACTTGTGTCTGTGGCTGGCAGCATCCATTTTGTGATGCCAGGGCTCTGTTAGCTGTTACCGGGTATACCGGTGCTGTCATGTCTCTCCCGCTAGAAGGGTGGGATCATACTCCCACATCAGTTACTGGTGTGGGGGTATGATTCCAAGGTGTTTGACACCAAACACAACATGTTTCCGTGCAGCCATCCCAAAGTTAGCATTTACCGCAAGATTATAATGCACTTAAGAGTATATGGTCAGGCTGCCTCACAGACAACCCCGGAGGATAGATTCCGAAGGCCGCAGAGGGGCTCTGCTCATGCATGGGCACCCTCTCACACAAAACCAAGCACCCTGCCTTCAGGATTGATAAGGCCTACCATAGGGGTGACTGATAGGTTTATATGTGCAGTGATAGGGTGAGATATAGTGAACCTATATCTCTGTAAGGGGTGGTGCATGCACCACCTCACTCAGGCTGCTGTAGCAGTCTTGTGGTGTCATTTTGGAGGGCTTCTCAGGGGTGGCATAATACATGCTGCAGCCCCTGGTAGGCCTCTGGGGTACCTATGCCCTGGGTACATAGTATACCATATACTAGGAACTTATAAGGGTACCCCAGAATCCAATCTGGAGTGTACCTAAAGTACTTGTAATCAATTTAAGGGAGTAAGCAGATAGGCTGGCGCCCTGAATAGCAGGATCCCACCCAAACTAAGTCGAAAACCAGCAAAACACCAGGAAAAAAGTGGGGGCAACCATGTAGTCAGATTCCACCTTCCTACACCGCTGCCATGCCAATAGCTACATTGCTCTGTGGATGTACATCACATACAGCTACACCATATTCAATTTGATACCTCCTTGCATTTCCCCATCAGTGTAAAGCAGCATTGCCATACCACTTTTTTGGGACCCAGGCTGCACCTCATTGATGAGGCCCAACAAGGGCAAAACATGCATTTGAGTTCCGGGTCAGAGGATACATAGCCAAAGACTTCAGGTGCACTGTCCATTTTGTGGTATATCCAAGGCTGAATTTCATCAGGCTGGCCCCTTTCTGTAATAGCACAACAATCAAATAAATGACGGAATGGAATTAGGCTCAGAGCAGTTGCCAAGAGCTAAGATTAAAATATTTCCACACATCACTTTTTTCTCATTTGTCTTTTACAGCAGAACTGAAATGCTACTTTTGCCCAGGCATGTAAACCTCCATTGCATGCCAGTATCCACATTGTCCCAGTACGTAAGACTCCATTGTCAAGTCTCCAGTATATAAAAGGAAAGATAAAGGGCTTCATTTCAACCCCTGAGACTTGGGGTGAATTTTAGGTAAACTGAAGTAGTTGTCTACTTAGGGCTCGATTACGATATCAGTCGGAGTTGCCTCCCACCGACACCATCGCGGTCTCAGGACCGACCGTCCTCCGGTTGGTTGTCCCGACACCGCAATCACAATGCAACGGCACCATCCCATTTCTCAATGGGAGCTTGTGCTGCTGCCGTAAACCGGCCGTAGCACCAGCTTCCATAGAGAAATTGGAGATTCTTTTAATCCTTGCAGGGATTAACAGGGTGCCCCCAACCGGAGGCCGCAGGGAGCCCTGCTAGGGGCCCCCAAACTCGCTTTCCAACAGGCTTAACATGTCGGAAAGCCCGGCATGGAAAGCCTGTCGGAAACCGAGCATTGTAATCCCAACGGCGGAAACGCCGCCCATTGGGATTATGTGCCAGTCTCTGACTGGCCGACGGAATCCAACCGGCCGGTTTCATTTCCGACCGCCTGCATTGTAATGTGGTAGTCGGAATGAAACCGCGATGAGACTTTCTGAGCCTCATCGTAATAAGGCCCTTAATGTTTTACACTAGATTATTATTCTTAGATACAGAACATTGTTATTGTTACTGTTCTCATCCTATGACAATTAATATATTAGAAACATTAGGAAGCATGCTCATGTTGGTGTGAATGTGTTAACGCCTAAAAGGGTGATTAAACTAAGTATTATTCAGGGCAAACAACCTGGAGGTGAGTTCGTAATCACAGACACTGTAGAATAATTGTTTATCTTCCAATACACATAGGAGTAATTTGACTCTTTTGATCCTCAGGGTGTCTCGACTTGGTCTACGCCTTTTGTTGTCCTGAAGAAGACCCCTGTTGATCTTTTCAGACACACATTGGATGTTTAGAGTTGAAACATCGATGATTATGTTTATTCTGTACCACTGAAACTGGCTATCAACTAAGGACTATATCTGTGAACGTACAGCCAGAATGTTTTCTAAAATCATTCAGTGTACATTTTATTGTGAAATGATCACAATCAATAGTACATAACTGATTGGTGCAGCACAAACACTTCACTTGCACGAGCACTTTAAAGTCACTTCTCACAGAACACCCCTTGTCTTCTCTATGTTTTTTTGCCTTGATCAATAATATTCTTACGAGGTTGATGAATTTTGCTGAGGCAATATAAATCTATTCACTCAATCGTCTGCCTATGTGTATATGTGTTGAGGATTGGGATTATTTGACCCAAAGGGAGGATCTACCAATTTGGACTCCCTAATCGAGTATGATGTATATAAATTGATCTGACAGAACCTATCAGTCAATCAATCAATCAGGATTTATAAAGCACGGCTAATCAACCGATAGGGTATACAGGTGCTTGCAGGCCCCGGAGGCTTATTCAAACAACGAGGTCTTGAGGGCCATTCGGAATTCCGGAAGTGAGGTGATGGTCCGGAGGTGCATGGGGAGGCTGTTCCAGGTCTTTGCTGCGATGTAGGAGAAGGAGCATCCTCCACTTCTGCTTCAATAGATGCAGGGAGTATGGGAAAGTGAAAGGGAGGCGGAGCGTAGTCTTCTTGATGGTTGGTGGAAGTTCAGGCAGTGGTTAATGTAGGCGGGTCCTTGGTTGTGTAGAGTCTTATTTGTGTGGGTCAGCAGCTTGAATTGCCATCTCTTCTGTACAGGGAGCCAGTGGATGTTCCTGAGGTGGGGTGTGATGTGGGTTTGTCGGGAAACGCTGAGGATGAGTCTGGCTGCAGCGTTCTGTTTCGTCTGACGTCTTTATAGAAAGTGTGTGGCGATTTCTTTGTGGAGGGCATTGCCGTAGTCCAGTCGGCTGGTGATGAGGGCTCGTGTCACGGTGTGTCTTGTGTGTAGGGGTAGCCACCACTACGTTGTGTACTGCACTTAACCCTGGTTCTGAGGAATACAGGGCAACTCAATATGTTTTGGCGCATGCCAATTTCTTTGTGGCATAGTTTTTTTTTAAAAATGTAAAAGTTGAGGCCCAGAATTTGTGTCGGGGTTGCGTCGTCTTTTTGGCACAATCTCAACGCTGAATCTCACTTGTTAAATCTCGTAATGTGCTCAAATGTACTTGTAATAGAACTGCTAAACATATGCTTGAGGTGTTAAGATCTAATGTTACTTCTTGTGATGGTACTTCCTGTGAGGTCATGGGTTGTAATGCCACTTCCTGTGATGTCACTTCCTGTGATGCCACATGTGATGTCATGCGCTGTGATGTAATGCACCATGATGTCACTTGCGTACTACCTAACTTGGCTAGCACCCCCACGTCTTTTTCAGGACTTGTGGCCTACTTATCTCGATTGCCTTTTTAACACTACTCCTGATGTTTCATTTTTAAACAACATACACAATCCCTGAGCTTTTAGTAATGCAGTTTTCATAAAAGCTCTGCAAAAGGTAATAGGCCTGGTTTTAATGTGCTAACACATGTAAGCACAGGCATGCAAAAATACTGTTTGCATTCATTACCACACTGAACCAGACACATTGTCTTGGAAACGCCATTCTGTATCAGAAAAAAATCATGTGACTCCCTAAAGCAATACATTAAAAACATATATTTCTCTAATTCAAAGTCTGTAGAAGAGATGTTTGACAAAACTAAGGGCCTGGTTACAGGTGAGCCGTTCAGTTGCAATCCGTGCGTAAACATCCGCTTACGCGAATATCAGAATTTTAAGTGCAGTCATGTTTATTGCACCTAGGAACTACCATTTCAAATAAAATGTGCACACTTCGTTACATTTTGGCCGGCCAGTGTGCCAGATTTAACAAGGGGAAAATGGCTCACATGTATCAGCCCATGAGGATTTTGGTGCTTATGTCACCAAAATGTGAATGTTTTTCCTCAAAAGTTGGAGTAGGCGATAATTATTGAATCTGATGAATTCCCTGAGTTGGATTTCATTGAGTGCTGTGGTTTATGCATCCAGGAAGGGCCACACATAATCAGGTCCTAAGGCTTTTATGGCATGTCCATTAGGTTGGCATCTCAATCAGTTGGCTTCATTCTATCTTTTTATTTAGTTTACTCTAAAGTTTGTACCCCTTTCAGTTCCTTGTATACAAGTAAGCTCTACAGGCAGCTTCCACATAAGCCACCCAGACTGTTTCCAGAACTATCCAGCATATTCGTTCTACCATTTCACCGACAGGTGTATCACCAAGGGGGCAGTGTCTCCATTGTATTGTATTGTATACGGTATTTGTAGAGCGCAGCTATCACCCAACTGATATCTTGGCGCTATAGTACATGAATCCTCATCAAGCAGTGGAGGGAAAAAACAGGCGTAAACTAACAGGGCAGCTCCAGAGCTTGGCTCTGGGAAACAGCCATGCCCCTTGTTGTATTATCCGTTTTTACCTGGAGGACTTGCATAGACACAGCAATATGCATTCCAGTGGATGGTGTATATATAATTTTCTTAGAGTTGAAATTTGACAATTGAATGATTTCCTGGCATTATCTCTTACATACTTTGGTGCTTTGGCGCTGATGGTGAAGTTACATACTAAGCATGTTCCATATTTCAAGTGGAGACTTACACAAGGGGCCCAAAGTTGTGCAACTTTTCCAGTAAGGTTTGTTCATCCCTTCAATACTTTCTCTGATTTATTTAATTTCTTTAGGAAGCAATAAGGGATTCTTAAGATGAATACTACTGGTGTTAATATTGTGAAAAATTCAAAATACAACTGTTTGGATAATTTTGTTTTGGAGCCAATGGTGGTTATAAAAATCAACAAGTTATTCCCTTTGCCTTCATTTGGTTGAAGGAGAGTCTTTATGTTTTTTAACCAAGCTCTTATTCTAGTTTGTGTGTTATGATGAATGGAAGCCCAAACATAGATGTACATTTATGTTACTTTATCGAAATGTGTGACATGTAATCCCACCCCACCTGGAGCATGTTGACATCAGCTCAGCCCCAGTAATAACGAGTTCCCCCAGCTGACTGGTGGAACCAACTGCAACGCACGATTCGACATTACCTTACAGACATCATAGACACCGACAATAGACTCTAGTTACACAGCATACAAGAGAGAGCATAACAAACTCCTTTTCATCCACACCAGCCACTCCCATTACTGAGGGGAATGCATAGTGTTGTTCACCTTGCAATCCTTTCATCTTGTTGTATTGTGGTTTGGTTTGACACATTGAACCCACAGCCTGCCCACCATGTAAAACCCAACCAAGTGTGACTATTGTGACTGCGTAATCTGCCCACATCTTTCCCATGCTTTGACATGCACAGAAAAAACAAACACCCTGTCCAAACTAGAATACGTGACCGAAGACAGGCATGTGCACGAATTTATCAATAGAAACCAGCCCATGATCTGCTTAAAACATAGTGAGACCATGCACTTCCCCAGTGCTTAATTTGTAAATAAATAAGTGCCAGGGCTCTGGTCAGGAGGCCTCTGAAGCTTGCACCACCCATTGCCACTGCCAGCATTGCCAATGGCAGTACCAGCAGAACTACTAACCAACACACTGCTACAAGTGTGACAATTCAGCCTATTCCAGGCCCCATAGCTATAAAAACAGCGTGGGCGGCAGGTATTAGTTGTTGTTAATGCATACTGAAATAATAAACAATTGCTGTTCTGCTCATCTCTAAATTATACAAACAGCACCACCATGTGGCGGCTGTCACAAGTGCCGGTGTCGACAATTAAGTGCCGGTGCCGTAGAGCGGAAACCGCCGGCTCAAAATAAGACTGTACTTCCCCAACATGCATGTCACCAAATGCTCAACACCATCTGTAAGGTGACCATGAATTTCTAAACATGCATGAGAAAGAGAAAGTTAACCAAAATAATAAACCTACGTACAAGTGTAGAACACTGAGAGCAAACTCTTGCAGCATTTCACATTGCATTACACCAAACATAATTTCCATTCGTATTACACACAAAATGTACACAGCAAAATGTGCACTTTAAGCATAGCCAAAACTAAACTCCATTTAATAGTTCCTGCAAACAGCAAAACTAACCAATCTCACTGTACTGTACTCTATTTGAAGCTGATGGTGAACAGTGTGATTGCTCAGTGCCTGCAAGAACCCCAAACACAATAAGCATTGCACCTATACAGATACCTTATGTGCACCAAACAACATTCTAGAACCCACAACAATTGTTGCACCATCTTCGAACCGCATGTGCCAAATCAAAGCAAAATACAATAGTAATTTGAACAGATTGCACCAAGCCAATGCACTCACATTAGGTGCACAGCACAGAGCATCCCCCTCATTAATGGAAGTGGTTCCAAAAAAGTTACCTAAATTAACTCTAACTCAACATAGCACTTTCATAATCCTACTACCTTGCCACTAATACTTCACTATTTTCAGAACTCTCTCAGGCAGATGTCTCCCTGACAGCACTTCTTTTTTCCGGTTGTACTACTGAGTATCGACACCAACCATATTGTGGTACAAGAGTATCGAGGACAGAATATCAAGGCGCAACATATCCAAAGGTAAGTGCCTATAGGCCTCGAGGCTGCCTGCAAGGAGATGAGTTACACCTGGAGTCGGATTGAAAAAAAAGCTGGAGAGTCCTGGTTGGTGGCCTATACCCCAGGAGGGTAGAAGGCATAAGTAAGTACATCAGTACATACAGAGAAGTATAGACCTACTCTTATTAACTTCACATCGACATACCTTCAAGATGTATGTACCGTGTAGGTTCATGTGTAGAGTTAGGTATAGACAATCTAGACTTACCTGTTGATATTTTATTTTCAATATTCTGTCCTCGATATTACGTCCCATCGCTATTGTGGCTTCGATATTCGGGGGGCAGTCCTGTTTTCAACAGTCTTCTGTTGTTAAGGAGACAATCGTGAAGCTCGTTTGTAAGGGAACTGTCTTTGGTGTAGAGCGCATACTCGATCGGGCTCTTGCTTGGGCAGCCAGTAATCAACTACCTGGATGTGGACCTTGACACTCAATGGACAACAACAGAACAAAGTCTTATAGGAAGAACATCTTCCCTAATTAAAATTGCCCCCGTTCCCCATGAGCAGCCAAATCAGGTAAGTACAAAATGCTCAACACAAGCAGAAAACTGATGAACAGGGCTCACTAAGCTCATTCACACGCCATGTGTAAGCAATGCCGTTGCGAACCCCCTTCTCCCCACCCCCCCAGATTTATCAGCTAAACGGGGCAGGGGGTGTTGATAGTAGAATTATTATTTATGATCCTGTTCCGTCTGCAGCTTTGCAGACAAAATTTATTGAAAGAATAAAGTCAGGGAAACCCATAACTGAGGTGAAGGATGTGAAGTCCATCACAGTAAAGGAGGCCCAGATAGAGAAAAGTTGAGGGAAAGATAGAAGGAAAAAAGAGGGAGACAGTGGGAGAGAGAAGAAAGGAAGAGAGAAAGGAAGGACATATGAAAAAAAAGAAAGTTTTCCAAGAAGGAAGGGTTGAAAGGATGGGTGCGAGGGTGAAGGGACTGACGTGTGGAAGGGTAAAAGAACATTTGCATGATTGGGCTAATGATAGACTGGAAGGATTGATATAAGGCAAGATGGGTGGGTGGATGGAAACCTGGATGAAAGGATGAAAATGTGGGTTGATAAAATGAGAGTGAAATGATGGATGAATGAAAAAGAATGGATGGATAGATGGATGAATAGATGGATGGGTGGGTTGGGTGGATGGGTGGATGGATGGATGGGTGGGTGGATGGATGGGTGGATGGATGGATGGGTGGATGGATGGATGGGTGGGTGGATGGATGAATGGATGGATGGATGGGTGGATGCCTAGCAGTCGAGTAGATGAATGAAATGATAAATTGAAGACTGCAAAAATGAAAGTGTGGATGGATATAATGCTAATGGATGAATCAATGGAATGGTGGAAGGATGATGGATGGAACTGTGAAAAGGTGGAGCGGTGGATGAATGGACGGATGGATGAAAGGTTAAAAAGTTAGAGAGATAGATGGATGCACGCAGGAGGGATGAATGGTGGGTTGTGCTTATTCACTTGCTTACCTGATGCCACTCGATGTATGGCTCAAAGTGGGGGGGCGGTATTTAATTTTTTGGCTACTCCTTCTGTGTAAGATGACAGCTCCACCTCCAGCTTCCGTAACACCCGCTCCAGACCATGTCCCTCCTGTGTCTCTAGGCACGTGCTGGGGATAATAGCTCCCTCCCTGAGCTCAACACAGCTCTCAATGTAGTTTATGTCTAAACATATATAACAAAACTGTCCTTCTGTGTATCATTATGGCATTATTTAGGGTGAAGTTGATGTAATTGTTGTGCGCATTTGTCCTTTGCATGTGTTATCATGAACAAGGTTGCTTTGCTCATTATGTTCAATGTTTAACCGTTTAGAACTTTTAGCGAAAGATGCTGAGTTGTTTTTTGTTGGACGAAGGTGGTTTGAACGTTTGTCGATTGGGGTGCGTGTTCCAGTCACTATGCTTTCCTTGTAAATATGAGACGGAAGCGCCCTCTGCTGGCCAAAGAAAAGTAAAACTGTCGAGTTCATTGTCTACTTTCCCCGAGCTCTTCTCATGTGGTTTTTGCTAGCCTGCCGCCACGTACTTTTTTCGCCCAGCACACAGTTACATGCTGCCCTAGCTGATGCCTGGCACTCTGTACTAATTCAAGGGCAGATATGTGGTAGCAAAAGATATTTCACGCAGCAGTGTGGTGCTTGTTTTAAGAAACTTTATTTGAGCAGTTTTTTATTTACCCAGACTTTTTTACTCTGCTGCAGACCCCTCTTCATTGGGCTGCCAGATGACCTTTTTGGGTCCGGTGGAGCCAGTGCACTTTTGTTCCTCTTCTTTAACTTGTCCCGTCTGTGTTACTTTGTTACACCTAAGCACATTTTTCTTTCACACTGTGAGGTTCAGTTTCCAGACAACTGGTCCCAAATGTTCTGATAAATGTAAGGCAAACGTAGATGTAGATTTAAGTTAATCTACTGAAGTAAGTTACATTTAATAGCACAAGATAACACCAGGTCAGCCTTTGTAATACTGAACTCTTATAAGAGACTGGTGGAACCCCCTGCATACCAAGATCTACTTTACATCACAGATATCATAGACATAGAAGGCAGGCACTAGATACGAAGACTGCAAGGCAGGGCAATAGACTCTGCAACCAATAGGCTGCTTTAGCGCCTAGAAATCATCCTTCCTTGAGCAGTTCTTCTTAAATAGTGAAACTGCCAACAGGTAAGATTGTTTTGATGGCTGTTTATGTAGAAAAGCAATTGATTTTTATCCTTTGGGTTTGTACCCAGTGTAGTGGACATTACACTTTCCTTGTTTTAAAATCCAATAACCTCCTCCAAAAGGAGCAAAGCGATTTTCTGTCTCTCATCACTTATACCCAGTGCTTTAAATGGGCCGGTACTCACCGGTACTGAGTACCGGCACCTTTTCATTCTCTCCTCTTGAGTACCGGCACTTTTTCTAGAACGAAGAGAGTACCGGTACTCAAGGGGACCTGACTTTAACCCAGGCAGCGCTCCCTTCATCTCTCAAGTGATACCACGGCAGCACCTTTAACAAGCACTGCACGGAATGAATGGCAGGAGCTCTTGTCACCAGGACACAGCTTGAGCTCCTTTGGAAGTCATCAGAGCAGGGGTGTGTCTGCAGAGTGATCAGCTTATCCATTGATCTTTCACAGTGGGGTTGAGAGGGGGCTGTAAAATGTAATGGGTGGCGCTGGGACGCACTGTTCAGGACAGAACAAAAACATTTGCTAGTGCTTTCACCATCGCCAAGCATCTGAATTGCCTTCTTGCAAGTGTAAATGAGAAGGGATCTTCAAACTCGCTGATCCCTATTTTATGGACCTTGTCTTAAACTGATTGCATCAGCTTAACAGCAATTAATCATTGTGTTTTGGTCAGTTGGATACACTCCGCTTCCTTGTTTCTTATACCGAGGATTGTTTAATCTTTTAAAAGTGCCACCTACTCTTAAATATATTTTCAGTAAGTGAATATTAAGGAACCATTTTGCTCTTTTGTACTAATGGACGATGTAAGTCCAATGAAAAATGTGGAGATTGGCACCTGGTTCCCCAGTACAGACGTTGTCAGCTCTGGCCCTAACGCCACGTCTGTCAGTTTGCAAATGTTCCAGGAGAGACTCCTGTACTGGACAGATGGCTCAGTGGGCTGTAGGCCACCGGTTCGATTTAAGGCAGGCTGATGCAGCATGTCATCCTTAGGCGGTCGATAAAATGAATGACTTTTAGTTAGATCAGCGAGACATCCGTTATGCAATGGCCTCATTAGTATTCAGACCTTGAGGTTTGATACATAAACTGTCCTCATTTCTTTGGAAAGCTTCACATTACGAACTTTATTTCAAACCGTTTGCAAGCAGCGAGTGGTTCCGTTTAAAAAGTACTACTTTTATGTACAGATTACAAAAACGAAGCAAATGGGAAATATTTGCTGAGGTGAACTTTGTGATGCTGTATCCCGAAAGGAAGGTTTACCGAAAGTCATAGTAAGTGACAGTGGAGGGCAATTTAAAGCTGAAACCTGCTAGCAGTACATGAGCAGGAGTGGGTAAATCTGACTACCACCCTGAAGGAAATGGAAGTGTGCAACGGTTTAACAGCGAAGATAAAGGGGTTATTGAGTTGGCAAAAACACAAATAAACTGAATTGGGAGAAAGAAGTAAAACGAGCATTAGCAAAGCCAATAGTCATCCCAAATTCTAACAATGCATGCAGATTTTGTGCATACAACCATGGCACGGTCAAAAAGCTAAACCCGACCCTTGTTCCGCCTTGTGCCCGCCCTAAACTCCGCCCACTGCTCCTTTTGGTGAGTACCTGCACTTATTTTTTTCCATTTAAAGCACTGCTTATACCAATGGCCATATACACATGAATTTGAGGGCCAGTGGTAGAAAAGAAAAGAGAAAGTGGCATGGGATAAGAAGAGAGAAAACTGAAACGCTGGACTCCAGCACTCTGACTCGTCTTTTCTGCTGGTCAGTGATGTCTGCACGATGAAATAGGTAGATTTCTTAGTTTAGTAAAAACCTGCAACCATTTTAGAGCTGTGATACTTTATGCTTTGCCATTCACAGCTAGCACAGGCCACAGAGTGAATGCTAATAATCCTTCTTGTTTTGTCATATTTAACTCTGAGTCAAATGTTACCAACTCAGGGGCAGATTTACAAGCCCCTTGCGCCACTTTTGCGTCACTTTTAACATGGGAAAAGTGACGCAAAGTGGCGCAAAGGGCTTGTAAATCTGCCCTCAGTGTCTAAGCGTTCATGTAAATGTTCAAAAATAGTTCTAATGTAATTTCACCCAACAACAATACTTTCAGAAATGCTGCTCTTTATTCCTAATGTCCTTCAATACAAATTCAAGTAAAGCAAATGGTCCGTGGCAAAGGAAATCTAAAATCCGCATAGCAAGGTACTGGCTGCAGTATTTCCTAGCAAAGACACAATGGGAGACGGTAGAAATTATACCCAGATATTCAAGACGGCCATCAGCTCTCCCGACCATGCAAGAGTGTACGGCCTGCTGGGAAATGTAGTTCATTGTCGAGATGCTGTCGCAAAATGCCGTCTTCGTTCACAGGAAGTCAGAGTCCAGACAGGACCGACACGCGGCAGGGACTACCAGCCTTTCCTTCCCTGAAGAAACTTACCGCCACGCGTTTGGAGTTTCACTGCCTTTGTTCACCAAGTTCCAGGGTGTAAGTAATACTTTCGGACCCGCTTCACAACACCTTGAGACAAATCCACAGTTCTGAAAAATAATCATACATTTGTTCACCATTGATGTGAATTTTCTTTTGCTGGCTTAGTTTTTAATCCAGCCAAAATGTGTCCAATGGGTTTTGATGAGGCAAATCTGAAATAAGGTTATCACTTTTATTTTAAAATCATGCAGCACCATGTCAATAGTAGAGCTGGGTGAAACTCGCGGAATTTCACTCCATGGAATTCCATTGAGTTATATGAAAACACAGTGAGATTCCACGGAGTTCCCCGAGCAGGCGGAAATTGGCACGTCCCGTTGCTAGCTCTGATTTTTAGCACCGGGAGCTTTTTCCATGCTGCAAAATCAGCGCGAACTGCACCACTTGGCATGCCAGAGGGTGCTGCTTATTTGCTGCAGCTCGAGTAGAATTTCTACTCGAACTGCAGGTTACTCACTGCAAATGGTCGTGACCGCCTGCGACCACCCGCATTGAGAAAATCTTGCCGGGTGCCCTCCTAGCACCCGAAAACCACATTAGGGGATGTCAATTCTTGCTCGCCAACTTACTGTTGGTGAGCCACGTGCGAGAAAAAACTCTGCCACATGGCAGTTTGCGGAATTTGTCCAGAACTCTGCATTACATGCGTAACGCAGAGTGACCAAAATTCTGCCAACTCCGCCGGCAGAGCGGAATTTATCACCCACCCCATGTCAATAGGAGGCACAACATCCAGCAACTCCTAAGAACGTACAATAAATCAAAGATGAGGTAATCATCTGATGTGGCAGGAAAGAATGGTTGTGTGCTGAAAGTGCACCAAGCAAACCATGATGCAACACAAAACATAACAAAGAACAAGGGAGAGATGGCATGTCGGAGTGAAACAGTACACATGAGATATGTGGTAAATACAGAAGTGACACTCTAAAGTCTACACCACCTGCCCAAAGCGGCCAATATCATGCTTGATGCTTGCACAATTGCCTCAGTTTCAGGTTGATGTCGTGTGGCTCACTACAAAAGATACACTTGTCCTTGAAAGCAGGCATGGAATGGGTGGCCTTACCATTGATCTGGATGTAGTAGTCCTGGGATCGAGTATATAAAAGACAGTCACCACCCAGCTCCAGAAGAAAATCAAGACCTGAGACCTGCTTCGCGATTACCACTCAGGTTTTAGGTTGCATTGCAGAACAGAGAAAGCAGCCATCCACTGACTGATGACACGTTCCAGATCAGACCAATGGTGGCACTTGTCTCTGCGTCCTTCTAGACCTATCTGCCACATTTCAAATTGTGGATGAGAAACAAGCCCTGCTAGCACCCTCTGTCAAGAATGAGCTTCGACAACATTATCCTGCTATGATTTTCTCCCTGCATTTTCAACAGATGTTATCTCCTCTAGTTGCACTCCTATAACCTGTGGTATACCCTAAGGAACCATTCTGTCACTGGGGCTCTTCACCCTTTACATGGCCTGGAATCCTATCAGACACCAAAAGTGACCAATATACCCACAACAACCAGTTCTACCTGTAGGTCTGCATTAAAAAACAAAAAAAACCTCATTATTTCCAATAATTAGGGCGATACTCAGAAAACTCTATTCTGTTTTAATGTCTCTGGGTTTGGGATTAAAGTTAGTGTTTTGACTATTAAATAGGGAGAATGTATCCCCGATCAGTAGAAACTTCTCTCTCCCCTACCTGGTGGGACGGTCTTCAATCCACCGACCTGAATTTCCTTACACATCTACTGTGTCATTTTCAAGGTAGTGAATTCCAGTACGCTGCTATAACTGAGGGCCGGATCAAGATCTTTAGTCGCTGTAGAACACCCATATTACCAATACTGCTGGACCTGAGACAAAGAGGTGCAAGAAAGAGAGGCTTCCTTGTGCTAGGCAGCTGGAATCTTTGGGCCTGATTTAGATCTCTAGGAATGGGTTACCCCGCCACAACGGTGACAGATATCCCGTCCACTAAAATATAAATTCCATAGAATATAATGGGATTTATATTTCGGCAGATGGGATATCCGTCACCGTTGTGATGGAGTAACCCGTCCGCTGAGATCTAAATCAGACCCTTTATCCCTGCACAGATCCAATGAGCCCCTTCAGTCATCTACTCTTGGAAGGAAGTGACAAATCATTTCTTCAAGGGACATATCATCTGTAGGCAAGCACGCCTAAAGAACCCCAGCCTTGAACACTACTAGACTCAAATCTCTTGGCATGAGTAAGTTGCACTTGCTTTACTTTCATTGTGTCATTTCACCCTCTCCATAGTGTGCTATGTTGCTTTTTAACTAGGTTTGTGCCACAATGTGCAATTCCTTCAGTTCTCTTACTGTTCACATTGACATAAAACCTGCTGCATTATTTCTGCCACAAATGTACACAAAATGCACATCTTTGTTGGAAGACCTCATTCGTGTGTGTGGGGGGGGGGGCGGTGGGGGAGTGACTTTTATGGAGTAAGCCTAGGCGCAAAGCAATACAATGCAAGGGTAAACTGGGTGTCACAATGGGGGGAGGAAATAAAGAATTGCTTGACATCAGAGGACACAGCAGTCAATCAATCGATCAATTATCAGGCTTATAGAGCACACAGCTACTCGGTGAGTGTCCCGACACTAGCTATGCCTGTAGACATATCAAGTACAACAGGTTATCTAAATGCATTTTCAAACATCGAAGGCTTCAAGCAGCATTTAAAGGAGAGTTCGTCCTCAATTGAGTGAAGCTGCAAAAGGAGAGGGTTCCAGGTAGTTGCTGCGAGCAACGAAAAGGATGAACCACCCCACTTTTTCCTCCTTGTCCTAGGTACCACAGCTAGCAGCGCATCTGAAGAGTGCAGAGGGTGGGCCAGATGATACGACTTAACCCATTCCATAAGGTACCGAGGCCCAGAGTGTTAGAAGGCTCTGTGAGTCAGGACCAGCAGTGAAAAGAAGAGTTGAGTGGAGTTTGGAGAAGCAGAGAAAGGACTGGGTGAGAGAGTCGGAGCAAAGAGTAAATGATAGGCAGGGGAAATCCAGGATAAGTGACCAGGCTTTTGGTGGAGATGGGAACAATGATGAAATAGGGGTTTTCTTAGATGGCCCTCGACTTGTGAAATTATGTAGCAATGAGGTGTTTCTTTGGTCATTGTCTGATGTGGAGGAGAGAGGTGTTTGGCGTACTTCCACTGAGCTGGTGTCCCAGACACTCATCCAGTATTATCCTTCATGCACTTCCTGGTCTCTAGTCCTGTAATGCTGCAGCCCTAGCATAGCAATACAGAGGTCTTAAGTGCAAAGGTGTGTGATCATAGACTACTTTGTAAGGTTCGCAACAGGTCTTGAAGATGATGTAGGCATGTAGAGATAGATAGCCAGTGGATATCCCTGAGTGTTGGAGTGATCCTATGGAACTTTGGTAGGACCTTGACGAGACATGCTGTAGTGTGTAGTGTATTTTTTTTTTATGTCATCCAGATTCTATGTCAGGATCGGAGGCTCATATTATTATATTTCTTTACGTCAGCAAGGACAGCAGCCAATCAAAACACTAATAAACAGTGAAAAAACTACAAATCCCATAAATCACAAAGTGCACTTCCTAAGACCTGCTCCCCAGACCACCAATCACAGTCCTCCAATGCCAACAAAACCAAGAGACACCATCGTGTTGCCTCTGTCTTTGCTGCTCAGCAGTCAAGATAAGTGTTTCTCAGCTTGCTCACTTTTGAATGATTACTAGAGCATGGGGAAGATTCGTGCTCTTATGTTGTTTGTTATTATGTGTGCTTTTGACTTTACTCTCATGATGCTTATTTCAGTAACCTCTTTATTACTTGTGACTTGACCGTCTGTGACGTTGAGCTCTAACGTCTGTCCCTGGTATAAAACCTCCCTGTCCCTCAGATTACAGCTCTGCTGTCTTTTTAGTTCCCCTTGTTTCCCCACACTGCTTGTGCTTTCCGTGTGGCTAAATGGTTGCCACTTCCTGCTTGGGCTAGGGGACCCAGCATATAGCCCAATTGGGCAGCACAGCAGTCCTTTTTCTTTGGTCATAGCCATTGCCCCGCTATTTCCTTGTGCGGCCAAATCCTTGCTGATTCCTATTTTGGGAGCAAGGAATGTGCATGCATAGCCCAATGGGATGCTGTGTGCAGTCCTCTTTCATTCTTTATAGCCTGTTCTCGCCTTGCCACTGTGCGGAGCTTGGGATTGGCTAATCACACCAACGCCACACTGCAAGAACAGGAGGTCCAGGCAGTGGTTAATTAGTAAAAAAATAAGTGCCAGGCCTCTCGTCAGGAGGCAGCTTGCACCAGACCATTTCTCCTTTCAGCGCCACCTAAAACAGACCAACTACTAACCATGAAATTGGGGAGAGGGTGTGGCATAATGGCCAGAGCTGCCGACTTCAGAGCTGGGGGACCAGGTTTGAGCCTTGGCGTCAGCACAACATCCTGGGATTCTGGGTAAATCACTTAATCTACCCGTCATAAATGAATGTATCTTTAACTGGTGCACAACTGGGGTTCATGAAAAGTGTTGATGATTAAGTGCTGGTGCTCATCATCAGAAACCACGGGCTCGGGGCGTGGCTTGGCGCCCGGCGAGCATGGCGGCGTCTCCGTGAGGCTCCTGGCACCGGCGCGGCGGAATCCCGCTTAAGGGACACCTTGAGTGAAGCCAAACAGATGAATGCTTCAGTGAAGTGCTGTGCGCTAGGATGCGCCGACGCCTGAAGCTTTCCAACATTAAGGAACAGATTAATTACAGGTAAAGCGCTCCGACGTGAATTCGCGGCATTGCGGCCGCCATTTTGAATATCGTTTCAAAGTAACGAGCGTTTTGTTGCCTGAATGAGGAGACAACGAATTACTTAAATGTGCCCTCCAACCATTTTTGAACTTTAACTATAACTATTCCAGGAGCCTTGTTAGAGGAAGTTAAGAGGTGCATGGTTACCCAACGTTTCCTCACTACTCCGTAATGGCTCCGTAATAACTGAGGAGACAAAGAAATGACCGCCATTTTGAGGAAACCTTCACAAATGCCTCATGCCTCATGGTAATCCCTCAAGCACTCGTGCAGTTTTTAAATGCCTTTCTTCATTTTCTCTCATAATATCCTCTTAATAAGGGGCTACCTTTTTATATTTTAGCCCCATGTTGTAAAGGCTGACATACTTAACGTATATTAAGAGGAGGAAACAGATATTGAAGTTATTTTTGCAGCAGCGGTTGTAGTGGTCCTTACACCTTGATGACCTCATTCAAGGTTATATTACTGTGTCTGGCTGCTTAGTTCCCGTTCAAGGACGCTGCACATTCCAGGTTGAAGTTGTTTGCTCATTTTTTCACTTCTTTGCTAACTTTCCCTGAAGCCATTTTCAAGACTTTCTGCTGTGCTCATTTTTCATGTTCATGGGCAGAACGAAGGGATCTATTCATAACGCACCAAAACCACAACGCATTTTTATTAAAAACTCAACGCTCTTTTCAAAACTTTCCAAACTGGAGGACTCAGGTTCAATCGAAACGGAGCGCACCAACAAAATAATGGATGCCTCACAGATGGCATCGGGAAAGTCCAATGTGAAACGCCTAAAAAAGACCCTCCCTCACCACCTAAACCAGGTTCTCCAGTCTCAATGGAGTTGTTACTACAGGAGATAAGGGCCCTCAGACCCTTTATGGAGGAGACAAATTCGAAATTACAAACTCTCTCCGACAACTGGTTGCAACTAGACACAAGACTTACAGCAGTAGAACACAACGTTTCTTCCCTCAACGAAACTACTAAGAGTGTTACTTTTTGCATTCTCAGGTCTCAACACTTCAAAAGCAGGTCGAGGAACTTGAAAATCGTAATAGAAGGAACAACATGCGTATTTATGGTTTGGTGGAGGGGGCCGAAGGTACAGACTCTCTTGCATTCTTTAAATCCTTCCTCCCTAAAATCCTACACATGCCAGAGGGCACTGCACTTAACATACAACGTGCTCATAGGTTGGGACGAGCTCCTACTACAACTTCATCCTCACAACGACCAAGAGGAGTCATTCTTTACTTTCTGGAATATACTGACTTACTGAAAGTACTGGCAGCAGCTAAAGCTATTCAACGGATCTCATGGTCTGGCTCCACCTTGTTCTTTGCACAAGACTATTCTAAGGCTACAGCCGCTAGACGTAAAGCTTTTCTTAACATGAGACCTGACCTTCGCTCCATGGGTGCTAGATATGGTCTTTTTCACCCGTGTCTTTTCAAGGTTACTCACAACAACAGAACGACAACCTATGAGGATCCAGCTCGCCTGCAAAGTTTCATCAACTCGCAAAAGACAGATCATATGGACTCTTCAGGCTCTTCCTCATCTCATATTACATGAAGTGTTGATTTGCATATATGAGATGTTTATTCAGTTGATTGTGGGTTTTATGACATCAGTCACATGCTCATGTTGGCAATATTTCCTCAACAGCATTATAGTTCAAGTTATCATATTTTACTGTTTTCATGTTCAATGTTCATTCGATTAACCAAAGTTAAACATGTTATTTTTTGCTTCACAGTTATGTCTTGTCATGACATGGTCCTCCCCCGGTCTAGTTGAGTTATCCCTAGACGTCAGTTTGCTCCATGTGGTTCCACCCACCCCCGCATCCAAGTTCCCTTTATGTAGGTATGTCATTTGTTTTACTTTTTGTTATTTGTTTTGTCACATCCTTTGTTCTTAGGTCTGTCTTGCATGCCTTGGTTTTTTGCTTATTCGATGTCCTCAATATTCTCAGTTCTTCTTGTACTTTCATATTTATTTTGTTTATATTCAGCGTTGCAGATCCAAGTTTTCATGTAAATATGTTATTTGTTTTGTTTTTTGTTATTTTTTCTGTCATACATCTTATTATTCTCTTCTCTTCTGGTGTCTTTAATATTCCCACTTTTATTTACACACTCATGTTCGTGAATATGTTTCTCATTATATCTCTAAATCTTAATATGTACTCATCCTTTTATTACCTATATACAATATTTTTCTCTTGCTATACTATCATCTCTAATTTCCATTTTTGGTCCAAGACAGCTGATTCTTCTATCCTCCTTCCCCTCGCAATTGAATTGATTGTTTACTTTTACCTTCTCTCTTTCTTTATCCTCCACTGTCGCATTCATGAATTGGACTTTTACTTCATTTTCCTCTGTCATTCTTTTTCTGAAATTCCATGTCTTTAAAATTAATCTCTTGGAATGTTAGGGGATTAAATTCTCCCATCAAAAGACAAAGAGTCTTAACTCATCTAGCTAAAATGGGCGCTGATATAGCTTTTCTGCAAGAAACGCATCTCACAGAAGTTGAATCTTTAAAATTAAGGAAAAACTGGGTTGGGGAGGTTTTCTTCTCTCAAGGGGATGGTAAACGGAATGGTGTTATGATACTTTTTCGTAAATCACTTCCAGTTAAAGTTCTATCACAGGACTCGGATGCTGATGGCAGATGGTTGAATGTTAAATTATCTCTTAGGGGTGTTCCGGTCTCTTTCCTTAATGTTTATGCTCCTACTGGTGGTGATGCCTCTTTTTGGCACACTTTGGCTACGCAAATTACTCACAGCATGGAAGACAATTTTATATTGGCTGGTGATTGTAATCAGATTTATGACCCATTTATAGACAGATGTTCCAAGGTTTCTTTTGTCCCCAATAAACCCCATAAATCTTTTGTTCACACTATCACTCAACATAAGCTCCTTGATGCATGGCGTTTGTGTAACCCGACTACCAGAGAATACACTTTCTATTCCCCAGCTCATCACACTCAATCACGAATTGACTATATATTTGTTTCTCATAATATTTCGCAAGCCCTCACAAACGCAGAAATTGGCCCTATCCTATTGTCCGATCACGCCCCTGTCTCAATTGGTCTTGACATACTACCTAAAGTTAATGCCCCTAGAAGATGGCGTTTTAATAATGCTCTTCTTTTAGATCCTGTATTTACAAATTCCTTCACCTCCTTCTTTAATGAGTACTTTGCAATAAACCAAAATGAATCCTTGCCATGCTCAACCATTTGGGATGCTTTTAAAGCCTCGGCGAGAGCTTTCATCATTAGTTTTGTTTCCAAGAAACGAAAGTTGGCGCGAAACCTTGCTAATGATCTTTTTCACGACATTAAGAGACTGGAGCACTCATACTACACGTCCCCTTCGCAGGATTGTTTAACAGCTCTTATAAATGCCAAATTGCAATTTAATAAGAAATCTACAGATAATGCTTCACTTTATTTGTTAAAATCTACTGCAAAATTTTATGGTGGCAAAAATAAGGCTGGGAAAATATTGGCTAATTATCTAAAAATTCGGCACAACAAATTAAATATTGAATCTATCTATGACGAACATTCTACTTTAAAATTTAAAGATGCTGAGATACTGAATGAATTCTCTATCTTTTATAAATCATTATATACACCCGAAACACAACCTACAGACCAGGCATTGTTACATTTTTTTTCTAATATTCAGAAATCCCAATACATTCCCTCTGATTTATCTTCCTTGGAATTGGACCTAACGCAGGAAGAACTATTTCGAGCTCTCCAATGTCTTAAAAAGACAAAGCGCCAGGCCCCGATGGTTTTACTGTTGAGTTTTATCTTCATTTCTCCAAACTTTTAATACCCAAATTGTATTTCCTGATGAGCTCTTTTTGCTCCTTAAATAGTTCCTCTGGCTCTTTCTCAGAAGCCCACATCTGCCTCATCCCGAAAGAGGGAAAGGACTCTAAGTATTGTAAAAACTATAGGCCTATATCCCTAGTTAACATCGACTATAAAATTTTCTCCAAGGCATTAGCCATACGCTTAGACTCATACTTACCAAGATTGCTGGGTAAGGAACAATCTGGCTTTGTTAAGGGTCGACTCATTACAGACAACACACGTCTTTTCTTTAACGTTTTATCCAAATCATCCCATCTAAAGCATCCCCTTGCAGCAATAGCATTAGACGCAGAAAAAGCGTTTGATAGAGTTGAGTGGATTTACTTGTTTTATACTCTTAAGTGGTTTGGCTTTGGCCCTAAGTTTATATCTTTAATATCTCTCCTCTATTCTAATCCTCGTGCTGCAGTCTGTGCTAATGGCTTGATTTCCCCATTCTTTGATTTGGGTAGGGAGTGCGCCAGGGTTGCCCTCTCTCTCCCTTTCTTTTTAATTTGGCTTTGGAACCATTCTTATCTAAATTACGTCAAAATCCAAACTTATATGGCTTCCAAACGTTAAATTCTCACATTAAACTCGCAGCTTATGCTGACGATATTCTGCTTTTATGTCAAGACCAGAGGATTCAATACCAGCTTTTTTAGATGAAGTAAGTTCTTATTCCCTTATTTCTGGATATAAATTGAACAGCGATAAATGTGAGATCCTCCCCTTAACCAAATACACTTTCCAATCAGACTTTAATGCTTCTAACTTTACATGGAGCCCTAAACATATTAAGTATTTAGGATTACACTTCACTTCCTCAGTTTCAGACACAGTAGCATTATGCATGAATAAATGTATACAAAGGGTATTAGAGTTAACCACTAAATGGCACCCCCTCTATTTATCATGGTGGGGACGTTTGGATACTATAAAGATGATGTTGTCACCCATAGTATTATATACTATCTCCAACATCCCAGTACCTATTTCTGTTAAATTGTTTACAAAAATTAATTCCATTCTTTCCTCCTTCCTATGGAACAATAAGAAATCCCGAATGTCTTTATTAAAATTAACCCGTCCTAAACTAGAAGGTGGAGTTAATTTTCCGGATTTCCCGGCATATCAGAAAGCCTTCCTTTTGCGTCAAGCTTCTTGTTGGTTGCTGGATTCCACGGAGAATTGTCCTCTTTGGACCTCACTCGAGCGTCTATTTTTAAATCCTTTTTCCTTTTATGAGTATCTCTCCTTTTCACATAAACCTCAGTCCCTTTCTACTCCCATAATTAAACTCACTGCCAAACTCCTTGAATCAACCCCTCCATCGCCTCAAAGCACTCTAGATTCCTTTCTCAACGCACCAATCTGGCACAACAAGAACCTACTCATCGGAAATAAACCCTTCTATTGGAGGACTTGGAGAGAAAGGGGACTAATATGGGTTCACCAGCTATTCTCAGGATCAGATGTTTTGTCCTTTTCTTCGATAAGCAAGTCATTTAATCTGCCTGCTTCATTCAATAATAAATATAATTCCCTTAAGAAAGCTGTGATGGATGCTTATACCCAACTCTCTACTGTACCGAATACCTCAAATGCTCCAAATACCGCTCCGCGACTTCACACCTTGTTACACACCAGGCCCAAGGCATCCACTATCTATAATTATTTGCGAAGCTCCGCCATTGATAGGCAGAAATCTAAAACAGAACAGTTGTGGGAACGTGATTTTATGACATCCTGGCCGCTGTCACTATGGAAGAACATATGGACTAAGATTCGTAGATCTTCCAGGGCAGCCAATACAACGCAAACATTGTTTTTCGTATATAATAGACTCTTATTAACACCATCCACTTTAAGTAAAAAGTTTTTCAACTGTATCGGATACCTGCTGGACATGTTCGTCCTCAAATGCTGACTTATTTCATATGTTATTTTATTGTCCATGTGTGTATACATTCTGGAAAAAAGTATGGACCCAAATCAATTTAATTTTTGGTACTAAAATTTCTTTTTCCTTTACTCATATTTTTCTAGGAAGTCTCTCTTTTAAGGGGGAAAATGTCACGCTAAATGTTAAAATTATTGATTTATTATTAGCGGTTGCTTTTCAGCAAATTACCACAAATTGGAAAGATTTTACAAAAATTTCTTACAAAGCCTGGTGGTATGCTGTTTGCCATAACCATAGACTGGACACTTCTTTTGTTTACCCTTTACACATGGCAACGAAACGTTTAAATGTGTGGTCACCCGTCACAGCATACATTGATGCAAGCGCCCAAAGATGTTCCTTACCACAACCATCTCAGCAGGAAGTCCTTAAACCACCTTGACTCCCCTAATAGGTCCTAAAAATCTTTTTTTTTTTTTATTATATATATTCTAATGATATCTATGCCTCAGTTATATTGTTTTGCTCTTCTATTTTCATCAACAATCCGATTCATGCAGCTCTATTGTAACAGACATGTATTGTAATGACGTGAGTTCAATATTTTGTATTGTATGCAGACACCTTTATTCTTTCCAATAAAAGCTTTTTTGAACTTAAAAAAAGAAACCACGGGCTCAAGTTAAGCACTGGACCCAATCTCCTATCCATATTACTGCACAATATTAGCCCTCTTTACAATCTTTGACTTATTATTTCATCAGCAAATAATTTTTGGAACCTGTGGCCCTGTCACCTTGGACGTCCCTCCCTGCTGCGTCAGCTGGAGCTGCAATAATTGTGCTGACAGGGCAAGCCTGAGGAGCATTTCTCCCTGTGGAGCTGACATATTGCCTATTATCTGTGGGTATGCTCTGGAGTTGCTCCCCCTGTTTCCTAGTGTCTGGAAACTTGGGGGCAGATTACGATGTCGGTCGCAAAGGCTCGGACCGACTGTCGGATTCTCCTCGACCGTGTCGGAGTCCTTCCGACCGACTCGGTCGGTTTACATTCCGCCCGACCGATTATGATGTTTGCGGTTGGAAGGTAAACCGCGCGGTCATTCCGAATCGGTTCTGACCGGGTCTCAGAGGAATCCTGTCAGTCGGAACCGCATTGTTCACCCCTATGGACAGTGTTTCTGACCTCGAGATTATGATGTCGATTTACAACAGCCTTTCCGAGTCGGCCTGACCGACACAAAAAGTCTTTCGGAAAGTCACTTTGGGGGCCCCTAGCAGGGCTCAATTCATCGTGCGTCCTCCGGTTGGGGGCCGAGGGGGTACCTAAGGGACCCCCTGTAAAACCCTGCACTGTGTGGCTGGCACAATTGGGTGCCCGCGACAGGGTGCAGGGTTTTCCGCACACCCCCAATTTCCCCATAGGAGCCTCTGTTATGGCAGGTTGCCGGGCAGACCATGGGCTCCCATAGGAAACAATGGGACTCCGACCGAACAGTGTTCAGTCACATCGTAATTGGGCGGGCGGAACCACAGACCGCGAGTCGGTCGGTCCCGATTCCAAGTCGGTGTAGGGTGCAAAGTTTCCTGCCGACATCATAATGAGCCCCTTGGTGTTTGTTACTGCTAACATGTTTGACTGTGAACCTTATGACTCTTCTGAATACGAGCCATGTGAGCAGAACGGTGAATATTACTTTGATGATGACTTGGTGGAGGATATTGACATGTCTATCCAGTGCTCTGTTAATAAGGCCATAGCTCTGCAACTGTTTAATGAACACTTAGAACCCTTTGTCAAAAAGCAAAAGAAAACAGCCTCTGTCCCTTCCACCTCCTCCCAAGGGGGTTCCTTGGCCCCTCAGGAGAATTCTATAAATTCTCAGAATTGGCCTCATTCTAAGGTGCTGGTTGGGAGACCATAGGTACAGGGCCTGTCACCCCAGCCGCTCTAAACCACAAAAGCCTCTAAAATCCATCACAGATGAATCTGACACAGAAACTGTCTCTTCTCATTTGTCTTGATCTGATCTTCCTGAACCCACCAAGAAAAGATATATGAAGTCTTGTGATCTCCCAAAAGTAGATATTGGCTCTTTGACCTCTAACACTCTGGTGTTTGCTTAGGAAGGAATTATATATCCGACGTCCTCTGACTGGTCCCCTGCTCCAGCAGTTGCAAAATACATGCAGCATCGCTTGAGAGAGAGCTTTTATAAGGAGGTCCAAAATAGGCTTTGTGCCGAATGCCTCAGACCAAACCTGCCAGGAAAAACTTCACATACTCCTGAAATAGACCCCTGAATGCTAACCTTATTGAATAAATATGCAAGGGATCCAAAAAAGGTATCGACCGTGCATGAAGAGCATGCCAGTACAAGCTCCTGGATTTCTCTGGTCCACTGGCAAAAATATTTGAAATGGCCCTTGAGGCCAAGGAATGTAATTTTGAAATAAACCCTCAAATCCAGGGGGGATGGTCCCAATGAGCGGTATGCATTCTAGGTAATGCAAACTGCGCAATCTCCATGGAGCAGAGGAAATCTCTGCTCATGCACATTGACGGCAAGTTGGTCGATGTGGCCTCCTCTGACGCGGGTTGAAATGGGGATGGTCTTGTCTTTGGTGACACATTTGTAATGGATATCAGTAATTTGTGAACACCTTCACAGTACTTAATAAGGCGCAAGTCTCTCTTAAAGAGGTATTCCAAGCAAACATTTTTGTCAGAGCTGGCCAAAGTAGGAGCAGTTCGCCTGGCCATGGATCGCTCCAGGGTACCGCACACAGAGATGGCTATCACAGGAGAGAGGGTTGGCAAGGTGGGCCCAGAGAAGCTGGCATCTTTCCATCGAGATATCACTTCGCCAGAGGCAGGAATAACAGAGGTTCTTACAGAGGATGCTTCCAGCCAATGCAGTCCTACTTTCTGGTGAGCATTATTCCCATATCTCAAGTGACTTTCGGGGGAAGAATTCAACTGTTTTATCACAATTGGGTAGAAATCACACACGACCCATGGGTTCTAGAGACAGTCATGGGGTTCCGCTTAGAACTCCTAGGTACCCCTTATAAGGTGTCAACTCCTTTTTTTCCCAACTAGAGGCGACCTTTATAGACTCCGAGATTCAAGCTCTCCTCCACAAGGAAGCAATTGAACCCTCCTTTCCCCACCCAAGGGAGTTCTGCAGTACCGTAGTCCTTGTCCAAAAGAAAGGGGGAGGTACAAGGACTAGTACTCAATCTCAGGAATTCACAGTTGGGTCATTTACAGACATTTCAAAATGGAAGGCATCCATTTACTAAGGGATCTTTTGATGGAAAACGATTGGATGATCCGCCTGTACCTGAAGGACGCATACCTTACAATCCCAGTCTTTCCTCCTCACAGGAAATTTCTTCAGTTTCAATGGTGAGACCAGTGCTCAAGCATCTAGCTTTCCCCTTTGGACTCTCTTCAGCTTCTTGGTGCTCCCTCAAGCTGTTTCATCTGGTTGTAAAGAGACTCAGGGAAAAAGGGATGGGACTAATCATCTATTTGGACAATATGATCATCATGGCCCAATCCCAAGATTTTCAATTGGAACATCTGGCATATACGGTTCATATCCTCCAGGATCTGGGCTTTATCATCAATTATCCAAAGTCTGTCCTGATTCCGACCCAGAAGACAGAGTTCCTGGGGTTCCAGGTTGACTCAGTAAAGACACAGTTACAACTTCCATCCCAGAAACTGAGGGATATCAAGGTTTTAAGATCTACTTTGCATATGAGAGAAACCTGCTCCTGCCCCTACAGCGCCTGCGACGTGATGTTGCCAACTGGAAGGCGCTTCCTCTCTTGCTGCTCTGTCGAGCAGCTCTCTTCAAGGTGATGTCCTTGCCCCGCTTCCTATATACCCTGCAAAACTATCCCGTCCCAGTTCCGGCACGATACTTTAGAGAGATCGAGGACTTACAGCGGCAGTTACTTTGGGATGGGAGACCGAGAATAGCGCTTCACAAACTGACCCTTAATTGGTACGACGGCGGTATCAGCCTCCCCGACATAAAGAAATACTACTGGGCGGCTCACCTTGCTGCCATTAACCAGGGTACGTACCGGACTCCGGGGGACCCGGGCTATGCCATGGATAGTTGGCTGCTACCGGGTGGGATGTACAACAGAGCCCTATATGCCAACCCCAAGAGGCTTCCGCTGACTGGACCCACCTCTCACTCGGTCCAAGTGTGGCATGCAGTCAACAAAAGTTTAGGATGGGACCGTAAACTGACGCTTGCGACCCACCTGTGGGATTCGGATCAACTGGGCAGTCTACACTCCTCCAAAGGTTTCGATAAGTGGGACCTCATTGGTATCTCCCGGGTGGGCGACCTCTGGGTAAAGGGTGCCATGCTCAGCTTTGGCCAATTGCAACAACAGTACGAGCTCGCAGACTCGGAGTTCTTTCACTATCTGCAGATCCGACACACACTGACCACCACCATAAATAGGGACTCCCCCCTCCCCGACTCCTCCCCCCTGGAGGATAGGTTATTGGATGGGCTTCTACCACAGAAAGCTATCTCGTTAACTTACAAAAAGCTTGTTAACAATGCACCAGATCCTCTGGTCAAATTACACTAATCGTGGGAGAGGGATGGCCTCTTACTGGACGACGAAGAGTGGAGAGAGGCGGTGGCCTCCCCCAAGGTGGTGGCGATTTCAGCGCGTCTCCGTCTGGTCCAACTGAAAATCCTCCACAAGACTTACATCACTGGACCACAGCTGGTCCGCATGGGGCGTGGGGAGAACGCGGACTGTAGACGGCGCTGCGGACAGACTGCTACTGATGCAGCGCGTACAATAAAACTATTCTCCTCCTAGGTCACTTATCGGTCATCCAGGGGCAAACTATATTTTCTTACATCCACATGACGATGGGGCCCATAAACATCGCCTATCACACACGCACACACCTGGATTTCCTTTACACCTTTACGAAATTCTGTACTCCTAGGAGAAGCATGAGAACTAAATGGAAAACACCATTTATGTACCGCTGGAAGGAGCCGGGATATCTTATTACCTAAACCTATCGTTTTCTTTTTCAGTTATTTCTTAAGATATTCCTGCTCATTGTTTTGTCGATGAATCATTCATGTAAGAAATTAGTTCATAGTGATTAAGACCAGCTAAATCACAATAACCAATTACTGGTGTCACAATCATTTAGTAAAATAACCACTGAGTCGTTTGATTTAAAGAATCTTAATTTTTATATAATTTTAAAAGCATGAGAAAGAATTTAAACTTTTTATTCAATTATTCATTCATTATTAATTCAAATATTTATTAAGCATAATCAATTTTATTGCAGAAAGGAAATTTTTGTCATGAAGCAAAACCCTAATTACCTGCCTACCTTCCTAATTTAGCCTAATGATTTCTAACCTAAGTTTAAGAATTAAAAATAACCTGATTCTCATACTCAACTGGAAATTTAAGACAGCAACAGAAACTTCAGCTCGTCAGCATCAGCTACCTGCAACCCGTCTCATCTAACAGTCTTTCAGCATCTCCCGCTCAGTAATGGATCGATCAGGACCACCAAGCACTGGAAGCCACCAACACCAACACCGACTCTGACTGCGACTCTCCAACTCCGATCGTGACTGTGACCCCCTCCCACTAAGAGTAGGCCCTCTTATACCCTAATTCTAACTAATTGTTGCAACATTAATAACACGCTTTTCTTTCATTGGTCCATTCATTTCATCTATTCATTCTTTAATCATGTTCTCTCGGATCCAACTGGTCCTTGGATCATTTCCTTTCTCACAGTTCAAGACATGTTTCCATCCGCTTCGATCAGTACATTTGTAACTTCTTTCGATACATTCGAGAACTCTGCAGGCATTGTCCTTTCTCTTAAAATGGTTTCCCACGGTTCCTTGCTGATCACCACGGCACACTATCAGTTCAATTAGGTCACATCGGCCTTGACCATTCTCGCATCGTAGCCTCTCAGCAACATCACGAGGTTAGCTTTTCTCCAACTTTTCTCCCTTGTCACGTGTTTCCCCGCACTTGCGCACTTCATTAACTGGCAGCCATTTTATATCGCCACTCGTTTATACTTAGAAGCACTATTTTGAAATAAACAAAACATAATTAAAATAGAGAAACATAGCCTTTTCGTTTCCCTCCCGTCATCTACGTACCCCAATTAGTTATTACCTAGCAGAAAGCAACATTTAAGCTGTTCCTTACTTACCATCACTATTGTTTTTGCAACGACACGTTTATTTTCTATGAAGCACAAATCATGCATTTATTATAAATTAGTACGCAATTATTTTTATGTTATAATTAGACACACAGACATTCGTTAATAGATTATTCAGCACATATACTTGCGTATTACCCTTCCCCCACGTACGGTGTTGATTAATACATTTAAACGAACACTTTATTAATTATTTATAAAATTTGTTAGGGGTTAAAAATTTTTATTTTCTCTGCTCCATCACTACCTTTATGCACATTCTGTGGGAATGTGAGCAGATCCAGAGATACATGGTTATGAGTGAGGTCCTTCATAAAGCTATCCGCCCAGAGGCTGAGATGTCTACTCAATGTGTGGGAACCCACTGATTTGGTGGGGGCGGAAAGGCTGTGGGTCACACTGGGTGCTACAGTTGCTAAAAGAGATATTGCTCAACTATGGGGAGGGCACACATCCCCTACCATTTCTGCATGGAAGCGCAACCTTGATTGGTGCATGTTTAGGGAGAAAACTGTTTATGTGGCAAGAGGGTGCCCCCAAAAGTGGTCCCGAGTGTGGGCCAAGTGGAACACGTACAGGGGGGATATTTGTGTTGCGCCTACTGCCCCCCCTGATGACGAATCTGTGTCCCCCTGAGGACCTCTCCTGACTCATGTGATGTTCTTTGTAATTGCTGTGTACTCCAAACGAAATGCCATATTTATGATGTCTTGTTTTCAGATACATGTGAATGGCCGATGGTTTGTGTTTGTATTAACAAAATCAATAAAAAGATATTTAAAAAAAAAAAAAGATCTACTTTGCACAGATAATTGATATATTTACAGAAAATAGCGAAGATTGCGGGTCTCTTGGCATCTTCCATGCAGGTGATTTTTCCAGGACCCCTTCCCTACAGGGCCCTCCAGGGTCTGAAGGCTCTCCACGACGCAAAACCAGAATATCTGAAAAACCGCCTTGCTTTCCACACACCCGCCAGACAACTCCGCTCTGGCCAACTCGCCCTTGCCTCTGTCCCACATGACCAGAACCGGAGGAAGATCCTCCACCTACTTTGCCGCCAAGACCTGGAACACCCTACCCCTCCACCTCAGGCTATCCGCTTCGTTGACCCAGTTCCGGAAGGACCTCAAGACCTGGCTCTTCGACTGAACCTCCGCACCCAGACGGATCAGCAGCCCCCCAGCACCTTGAGACCCTCACGGGTGAGTAGCCACGCTTTACAAACCCTTGGTTGATTGATTGTTTGATTGATGATCATGTATCTCCGCAGCAGTCTCCCGTACAATGATCAAATCCCTCTTTCCGAAGAGGCCAAGGAAGAACTGAACTGGTGGTTGCTGCACATGGACGCTTGGAATAGCAGGGACATTTTTGAAGGGCTCCCAGACTTGGTGATCGGGTCCAGTGCCAGCAGATGGGGTTGGGATGCCAGATGAGGAGACATTTGTACTGGAGGTCTTTGGGTTCCGCATGAACTTAAACTTCATATCAAATGCCAGGAGGTGTTGGCAGGTTCCTTCGCTATAAAAACTCTTTCACTCCGGAAGCACAACTGTTGCATCCTGCTTCGAATGGACAATATCTCTGCAGTCAGGTACATCAACAAAGTGGGGGCACCAAGAAGAGATCGCCAAAGACTTTTGTCACTTCTGCCTGAAACACTGGATATCAGTCATTGCGGAGTATATTCTAGGTCAGAAAAATGTCATTGCAGACTGGAATTCCAGGTTCTTGATGGATGCAAGTGACTGGAAGCTTCATCCCCATGTATTTAATTTACTCCTGGCCTTGTGTGATCAACCTCTTTGCATCCAGACTAAACCAACAGCTCCCATGTTTCTTCAGTTATAATTTTTGTTTGTATTGTGATGTCCTTATTTGCTATGACCTTATCTTTTGCAAAATTGATTATTACCCTCCCGGATTGTGAGCTTTGTTTTCAGCACTTGCCTACTTATGTTCTTATTGGAGAAGCAGATCAGAACCAGGTGTGAACTCTGTGGAATTTTCAATTCTATTAAAGGCACGGAGACAAAGATTATTCCACCCTCTTTTGTTAAATGGATTTATACTGAAAATTGTTTGTATTGTGATGTCCTTATTTGCTATGACGTTATCTTTTGCAGTCCTAAATGTTACCCTCCGTGATTGTGAGCTTTGTTTTCAGCACTTGCCTACTTATGTTTAGGCCTGGGCGGTGAACTCAGCTCTGTTCGCGGAGTTTGCAGGGTTTTTTCCTTGCTTGCGTTTTCCAATGTCAAGTTGGTGAGCGCGAGCGAGGAAAATCCACCTCCCGGTGAGATTTCTCAATGCAGGTGGTCGGATTTCTCAATGTGGGCGGTCGCGGATGGTCACGACCGCTCGCATTGAGAAACCTTCTGTTCGCGTAGAGAAATCTGCTGCTCCGGTAGAAAATCTCTTCGAGCAGCAGAAAAGAAGTAGCGCCCAGTGACTGGGAGTGAATGTTTGACAATGTTCAACATTCCCTCCATCATCTTTGTGTGATGCATTTTGACCCTAAGTGGGAATGATATGTCCAGACTTGGGTCTCGTGCTCGATACGCCACCGGTTTCAAGCTAGCCTGGCTGATGAGGGGTGATGTCCCGAAACCAGTCCCAGGATGCTTGTTTTCCGGTCCAGGGAGGACCTGGCCTCGCAGTTCGGGCTGGACTGTTCCCATGGGGAACAGGGTCAAGGCTGATTTGCATATGGCTGGGTCCAAACTGGAATGGCGTGGCGAGCAAAATAACGATGGATTAAATCCAGATCTGTGACTGGGGGTGAATGTTTGACAATGTTCAACATCCTGTCCATCATCTTTGTGTGTTGCATAGACAAAAAAGAAGCAGTAATGGGAGACATGTCTGTTTGCTGCTAACAGCTTGTGGGCATGGGCAGGCAAGAAACACCAGAAATCAGAGTGCTGATACATGTGTTCAGACTGAAGAAAGCACCGAGCACACTGGTCGTGATGACACATTAATGTTAAATTAAATTGATGGCACAGTGTCGTATAAGCTGCCGCCAGGCTGTACAATGCAATGAAGCATGCCTTCTGTGAAGAAGTAATGGGTCTGTCGCCTCACTTCCTGTGCCACACACAACAGCTCATCACAGGGTGGTGTGTGATGCGCTGTGTTGGTGGACAGGCATGGTGTCTTTCGTATCTGGATGCTTTTCCTTGCAGTTGCATAAATAGGCAAAATGCCATCACTTACCTAGTCTGACACTCTTAACAACCAATGGCTGTTCAGTGGGCTGACTAAAAAAGTGAATCACACTGACAACACAGTTAGTGGCTGAATGGGCTTGACCTATTGGCCATTTCATGTGTGCTGTTCTGTGGGCTGAACCAATTACTGATTTTCACTACCACAAACCAATACCAAAAGGAGGGTGTCCAAAACCTCCGTCTGATTGGCGCTACCACAAACCAATACCAAAAGGCGGCTACCTAAAACCCCCTTCTGTGTGTATTTTTCTATGAAGATGATGCATCAAGGGGCATATTTACAAGCCCCTTGCGCCACTTTTGCGCCGCCGTTGCGTCACGCATGTGACGCAGCGGCGACGCAAACCATGCGCCGCGTTGCGCTATATTTACAACGTGACGCATCTAGGGAGTTGCGTCACGTAGTAAACCCCTGCGCCACATGAAACCTGCGTCAGGTTTCATGTGGGCGTACCGGCACAGGGGGGGGGGGCGTTCCGGCGCAGGAACGCCTCGGAAAAGTTCTACAAGATTTCACGCAGTCACTTTTCCGTCGCTGGTGCGTCAAATCCTTACGCCTGCTTCAAGCAGGCGTAAGGATTGACGCACCATGTTAGGGATAGGGAAGGTTGGAACAGTGCTGGAGTTGCGTCGCGCTTGCAACACAACTTCAGCACTGCGCCAACCTTCCGCCGGTAGATGCGTCACGCATCTGCTTATCCTTGCGCCACGATGCGCCGCATTGTAAATGTGGCGCATCGGACGTGGCGCAAGGGTAAACTTGCGTGACGCATTTTCCCTGGCGCATCCCTGATGATATGCAGGGATGCGCCAGGGAACATAAATATGCCCCCAAGTTTTTAACCTAATATGCTGGCTACCAGCTAAAACTGTCTGTAGGCCAGACCTAAAAGTCATCATTAAGGTGGTACTAAGCCTTGATCTGTTGACAGAATATATAAATCGTGTTTTCTCATATTGAGCCAAAAAGTACCTGACAGAGACCTCTGATTGATACAGTTTACATAAATCACACCATCCTCAGAATTATTATCCATCGGAATAATTACAATTATGTACTGTCAAAGAAAATTAAGAAAGTCAATTAATAAAAGTAACAGCTGTACTAGCAGGACTCAAAAGCTGGTGCATGAGGAAACGCAAGCATTTTGAGGGTGAGGTTCTCTCCTAAAGATGAATTGGTTTTATCATCACACATTTAAATGCACCGATCATAGCTTTGATAAAACCCTATATTTTACCAATCTTACCATAAGGAATTCCAGAGCACGGCCAGCAATACTCTTTGGAATGCAAGTAAGTGACTCGTATATATTTTTGGAGATTGGCCATCAGCCTTTGCAACAAAGAGTATCACAGCAGGCAAATAAAGAAGTCTGTAGAAACCTACCTTGAACCAAATCCCAGAAATATACTGACACATAGAACCTTGCAACATATTTGTTTGAGCAAGGTATTCGATTGCTTCTGCTTTCCAACTACCTGCCTCTCTTTCCAAAGACCCGAGAGACAGTTAGGGATGTATGTATTGCTACCAAATAAATTAAACTTATAAACTCAAGTACCAAGCGTTAGATGAATTAGTATTAAAATCGGTACACTCCTGAAAAACATCTTGATGAAGACACAAAAAATGCTAATGCCTTCCTTAAATGCATTTTCTTCTGTCGGCCTTGAGAGAAAGTATTTTATACTGAGAGACAAGTCAAAGGAATACATCAGGGTTAGACACATTCATGCAATTTCTGCATGTTCCTTATGGCTATCTGAGATTGTTACCAAAAGGAGTAATGAGTAATGAGTTACCAAAAGGAATACGAGTGTAAACAAAAATAGACAGTGGGGTCTGTTCACAAAGTAAGAGTGGCTATTTACGCTTCTAGTTTTTTTGCTATTCACAAACATTGCCAGAGGCACGCCTGGAAAGCTGACCCAAGGACAGTTTTCCAGGTGTACTTCTAGGAATGCCAAGTACATTAGTTAAAAGGCTTCTATTCCAGCTGTGTGGAGTTCTCCAAAGCGGAGACCTCTACACATGGAAAAGAGAGCCCTCTGTGAAAAAACAGAGGGGCTTATTTATGAGCCCCTTGCGCCGCTGGTGCGTCACTTTTTGTGATGCACCGGTGGCGTGAAATATGCTCTACACTGCAACACATTTACAAAGTGACGCATCTAAGCAGATGCATCACTTTATACACCCCTGTGTTACATTATACCTGCATCAGGTATAATGTATGTATGGTCGGCGTTCCCCCGCAAAAAAGGCTCGTAGATGTGTTGCAGTGAAATCTGTGAGATTTCCCTGCGACACTTCTAGGACTCCACTGCGTCAAATCCTTACGCCTGCCTCACAGCAGGTGTAAGACTGACGCAGGCCTTTTCACATGGGGCTTGCCCCATGTGAAAGGACACATTGCTGGAGTTGTGTCTGTTTTCAGACAAACCCCAGCAATGTGCCACTTTTGTGCCTACAGATACATCAGGAATACTGACCTATCTGTAAATCCTTGTGACATGGAGCGTCATACAGTAAATACGGCGCATCCATGGTGTTGCAAGGAGAGCGCACTGAAAAGTGTTGCATCGCTGTTTTCACGCACGATTCAACACTTTTCATAAATGAGGCCCAGACTTTTTTCTCTATTAAGGAAACCATTTACCCCATGCAGAGAAAACCCTTACACTTGCACCAAATGTGGGGATGATCCGTTCTTCCCACTCCAGAAGGATAGTTAGGCTCTGTGCTGGAGTGAATCTCTAACCAGTTCCAGGGAGGGAAGGGGTCAGAAAGAAGTTTGGGATTGCTCAAGAACATGTATAGGGTGTTTCTATACTTCCAAGTCAACCACGCCTTGGGATGCCCTCTTCGCCTCCCCTGAGTGGGATTTTCTAGTGCGGATTTCTCTGCACTCGTGGCAGAAAAATCCACACTTATTAAATCATTTGCTCCTGCCATGTACCCCTTTGTGAATTCATGGCAGGTGTAAAGAAAGATAAACTTGGTTGTAAACTTGTGTTTTCTCCCACATTTACTGTTGTAAATAGACCCCTCTAATGGGAAAGAGACAGAAAATCTTTATGCATGAATCAGATTTACTGATCCAGAGAAGCAATACTGGCACAATCATTGCTCCAGTTCAGTACTTTAACTCCACCTCTTTGGCTCACCAGCAGCGAGCTTTGTACCCGTTGTACCGTACCCAATGCCATCACCAGTGACCAGATGACCAGTGACATGTGGAAGTATTGTATCCTAAAACCACCACAGGTGCCATGAAGGAACCTTGTAGTGGTGTTCTACCACAATATCTAAGTTTTCATATTAACCTACACTTATACTGACTATTGTTAGACCTGGCATCCTTGGCGCGGGTCTCCCTTCCATTTTTTCGTAATGCCTCCACTGTTGCCGATATGTTTTTGCTGGACTAGATGCTCATGGGCACTTTGCCGCTGCTAATCAGTGCCAAAGTGCAAGTGCTCCCTATCGTTAATTGATATATGTATTAGTGACTCCATGATTGGATGATTGGTTTACTTGTCAGTCCCTAATACAGTGCACTCAGTGTGCCCCGGGCTTGTAAATCCAATGCTGCTGGTGGGCTTGCAGCACTGGTTGTGCCACCCACAGAAGCGGCTTGTAAAATGTGTCTCAGGCCTGCCATCGCAGAGCCTGTGTGCAGCCTAGGGCTGCCATGTCGACTTGGTGAGTACACCCACTTACCAGTCCCTAAACCTTCCCTTTACTGCATGTTGGTCACCCCTAAAGTAGGCCCTAGGGCAGGGTGCATTGTAAGTATAAGGTAGGACATGCCCTGGTGTGTGTGGCATGTCCTAATAGTGAATTACAGCCATTTTCGTTTTTCACTATTGCAAGGCTACCTGCTCCCCATAGGCCAGAATGGGCAGACTGACTATTACACCTTATAGTCAGAACTGACCCCGGGAACATGGTAGAAAAACGAATTTAGTATGCCTGAACTCAGGATGATAAAATACATCTTTTAGTGAAGTTGGTTTTAACATTCTGTGTTTGAAAATACCACTTTTAGAAAGTGGGTATTTTCTTGCCTAACTATCCAAGCCTGCCTCTGCTAGGTTGTGTATTCCTTGTCTGGAGATTGAGTGACAGGGGCTGGGGGTGGCCACAGGAGACAGGGTGAGTCAGCGCAGGGCTGAATAGAAAGATCTGCATCCAGAGTGGAGGGAGGAGTTGCACCTGGGTCTGAATAGGGCTGTGCCTGCCTTCCACAATGCTGGCTCCACCTCCTGCCGGGCGGCTGAGCACTCTGCCCCACATTCTGAAAGGAAAGAAGGAGTCAGAAAAACAAAGTGCTCCAGGACTGACCAGAACTGGTTTTGGACTAGGCAGAGGCCTCTCTGCCTCCAGAGAACAAAGAGAATCAGGGTATAAGAGGGGCACCCAGACCCCAGGAAAATTAGATCACTTTTGGGAACAAGAAGAAACCTTTGCTGAGGAGCGGAACCAAGAAGAAACTGAGGAGAGACTATCCCTAAGCTGAAGTGCTGCTTGGGGGATTGGCCTGCAGTGGTTTGCCTGACTGCCAAAGAAAGGAGAAAGGAACTTTTGCTTTGCTGTGACTTTCATCAACTTGTGAAGGATCTCCAAGGGCTTGGAAGAGAGCTTGCCCCCTGACCGAAGTCCCAGGACCATTGGACTTCACCCCCTTTGTGAACTGCTGCTGGAAACTCTGTTTCAGTGGCTGCAGAGGTAGGGAGCTGTGACCGACTCTCACGACCAACTCGGTGTCCTGTAAGCACCGCATCGAAGCACCGTCTCGCCCTGCAACGCACGGCCCTGGTCTCACCGACTCCGTCAACGAGCCGCTGCCTGCACCGCATCGAGGGACAACGCGTCCTGCAACGCTTCGCTACGCCGAATCGAACTGGTCTGACAGACACGGTCACTGCTGCTGAGTTCGAGTCCTGTGACCGCACCGGAGTTGGGCACCGCTCGCACGCTTTGCGACGCACCGCCCGACTCCGCACCACTGTCCAGACTGATCAACGCCAGCTCCTGAATCCGGCTCCGTCGCCGCACCGCAACCTGCCAGCACCGCATCGAAGCACCGTCTCGCCCTGCAACGCACGGCCCTGGTCTCACCGACTCCGTCTCGACGACGTCAACGAGCCGCTGCCTGCACCGCATCGAGGGACAACGCGTCCTGCAACGCTTCCATTTATGCATCGCGACCGCG